>CALNHX010008393.1:0-61257 GCA_940337035.1 Agriotes lineatus | reverse complement strand
AGGTCTTGGTCAGCGACTGATTGGTGCGCTCGGGATTAATGAGTTAGAGGATGCTCTTACGCTTCTAATAAAAATAGCGAAAAATGAAACATTTGCCGGGGAGATTGCAACTTTAAAGAATAGCAGTAAGGCACGTCAAAAATGTAAACTAGCAAGTTTGAATCCTTTCATTGACATAAACGGTATATTACGGGTTGGGGGTCGTCTTACGAATTCAGACTTTCCCTATGACAAGCGTCATCCGATAATCCTGTCCTGCAAGCATTGGTTGACGAAACTAATATTTTTAAACGAGCATGAAAGATTGCTGCATGCCGGGCCGCAGCAACTATTATTTTCTTTACGTGATCGGTATTGGCCACTGGGTGGCAGAAATTATGCGCGAAAAACTGTAAGAGAATGCATACGATGTTTTCGATTTAAAGCGAAGCCAATACAGCCTGTGATGGGAGATTTGCCGAAATTACGAGTTCAAGCAAACTTTCCATTTTATGTAACCGGGGTTGATTACGGGAGCCCTTTCAAATTAAAGGATAAAAAAGGACGAGGCGCGAAACTGTCAAAATGTTGGCTTTGTTTGTTCATTTGTTTTAGCACTCGCGCAGTGCACCTAGAGTTAGTTTCTGAATTAACTTCTGAGGCGTTTATACTTACTTTAAGACGATTTGTTTCCAGACGGGGGAAACCAAGGCAAATTTATTCTGACAATGGCTTAAAATTTGTTGGAGCTTACAGCGAGCTTCAGTCTCTTGGAACATTCTTACAGAGCAATGAAGATGCGTTAAATACTTCATTCATAAACGAAAACGTTAACTGGCAGTTTATACCTGCCCATTCCCCTCACTTCGGAGGACTATGGGAGGCGGGGATTAAATCCGCGAAACGCCACTTAAAACGGGTTGCTGGAGAAGCAGCATTAACATTCGAGGAATTCAGTACATTATTAGCGCAAATAGAGGCTATAGTAAATTGCCGCCCTTTAACCTGTATGTCACCCGATCCCGACGATTTAGTTCCACTTTCTCCGGCTCATTTTCTTATCGGACGGCCTATCACATCTTTGCCTGATCCGGATCTAACCAGTCTTCCGGAAGGACGATTGTCAAGCTTCCAACGTATACAGCAATTGCGACAACATTTCTGGGCCCGATGGTACAAGGAAGTCATTTCGGAGCTTCAAGAACGAACCAAATGGAAACGTTCTTCATATGTTAACCTGCGTGAAGGAAATATGGTACTCATCAAAGAGGAAAACGTCCCACCCATGAAATGGCGGCTGGGTCGTATCGTGACGATTTATCCAGAAAAGGATGGAGTGGTTCGAGTGGCAACCATCAAAACAGCAACGGGAGAGGTGAAGCGAGCATTTCCGAAGATCTGTCCGCTACCCTTTGAAAGTCAGGACTTTCAAGGCCGGGGGCATGTTTAGACACAGCCATCGTGAGCAAGCAGCAGCGGGGAATTTTTCGTTCCGGCAGTTGGCACTTGCAACCAGTGAACGGAGTCGACAAGCCGCATGCGAGGAGCGAGCTCGCTACACGGCGGCTCTCAATACTTATCAAACAAAATACAAATAAATGTAAAGTGAACCAGAAAATAAATTTATACAGTCCACATCAGGGTTTCATTCCCCAACACCGGCTTTCAGTTAACCCCGGTTTTTCATAAAACGATCACTGCTAAACCGGTTAACGCATATTCTGATTTTAAACCGATTTACGAACCGGATTGTAAACCTGCTTAAGAACCAATTTGTAAACCTGTTTAAGAACCGATATGTAATTTTGTCTAAGTAACGGTTTCTAAACCCGTTAATGAAGCGGTTTATGTTTATAAACAGGTTTAAAACCGGTTTATAAGGCGGTTAAACACCGATTTGTTAATTAATTTCATTTTTTTCTTAATAATAAAAATGCAAATGTCTAGCTTCCACATTTTAAGTATAACCAATTTACGTTTGTTAGAACAGTTAATAAATTAATTTTATCTACTCCAGTGGGATAAGTAACTCATTACGTCACGCATTTGACACTATTTCAGTTAGGTAATGAAGCTTATTACACCACTCAGTTATGTAATGGTTTCATTACCCAACTGAGTTGTGTAATGACTTCATTACTTAACTGAAATAGTGTTAAATGAATGATATAATGACATTTGCCTACTAAAATATTTTTGAAAATGTCAGATCTGACAGTTCTCTTAATGCACTTTTCTCAATTTTAGGCAGTCGTAGATAAAATTTTGTACAATAAATGTGTGATAATGCATCATTAATATACTTGTGTGCTTAGATAACTTGTGCTACGCACTCGTTTGTAACTTACACACACGTATGTTAATGATACTGTTGTCCCACTTGTATAGTAAATAACTATTAATCCGGTTTATAAAAAAATTTTTAAACAGGTTTACAGAACTGTTTATGAACCTGTTATATTCAGGTTTTCGGTTACTAATTGATTTTCCGGTTTTCGAATTATAAAAAATACCGTGGTTAACCGAGAGCCGGTTAACCGTCAAATCCGTTTTTTACCAGCACTTAAAATCCATGCAACTAGTAGTACCTACACATTTATCGTAATTTTTTATTAAAAGCTTAATTTCTCAAACACTCTTTACATTAAAGTACAGCACGTTGGAGTCAAAAGAAGTTAAAAAGTGTGGTGTGATACACGCACACAACTTCCTTTTAGAGTGATCTTATAATTAGCCAAAAATTTTATTTAAAATTTTTAAGCATTTGTCAAAAATTTTCAAAAATTACAAATTCTACAAAAACGGTACAAAATAGAGCATTAGTTGAAGAGACAATTTTTTTCTAAAATTCTAATCTGAATTCAAAAATTTAATAATATACCGGGTGTTCTATTTAAAATAGGAGTTAATACAAAAATAGAAAAAAAAAACAAAAGAAACCCATTTTAGAAGTATTCAACTGGAAAATCACCTACCTCACATCAATACACATTAAAAATTTAATAAAAACCTGAAGTTTTAAAAAAATCGTTACAGCCGTTTTTGAAAAAAAGAAAGAAACTGAAAAATCACAAGAGTAAACACCTACTTCCGGTTACGCGATTTTCTTCAAGAGCATGCTGTCGCATCTACATAGTACACAAAACTTATATATGAAGTTTCAACGCCATATCTTTTTTCGTTTTTGAGATATTCTGTTCACAGGCAGACAGACACACAGACCAATGAAAAAAAAAGTTTTTTGGGTTCAGGGGAATCTAAAACGTGAAGATCTGTTGAAAACTCAATTTCCAATTTTTGGGGTGAATCCAATACTTTCTTTATTGTAAAAGCAAGTAAAAATTCAGAAAATAAAGATTGAAAATATTGAAATTTGAACCAGTATTTTGAACACCCTGTATTGTAATATCCCGTTTTAATGAAACTTTAGTATTTTTATATCCTAGATGACGACCTCTGCAAGTTTCAGAGAAGAAATCCTGAAAACGTCCATAAGTTGAAACAGCTGCATGCAAATTAAAATAAAAGTTGGAGTTGAACGTAGAATGTATAGGGGCTTGAATAGCCATAAAAATACTGGGTGTTCCATTTAAAAAATTAATGATCTTTAAGGCAAACTTTTTTGGGACACCCCGTATATGTCAAAATAATTTTAAAATGTTCCCCTTCAGCCCCATTAAGATCACCCTAATCAAACTTTTCATTGAAAAAAAGGCGTAATCGGAGACTGGCGCACTAAATGGACACTATCACTTTACGATCACGGTAGATCATCACAGGGTTCGGCAGGACAGATCTGATCTATTTAAAACAAATTAGAAAATAAAGAATGAAGATACTGAAATTTGAACCGGTATTTTGAACACCCTGTATTAAAATATCCCGTTTTATGAAACATTAGCATTTTTGTATCCTAAATGACGACCGCCTCAATTTTCAAGTAACAAATATTAAAAATCTGTAAATGGGTTTACACCGAACTTCCCTCGTGCGAATTAGATCAATTTGCAAAATTAAAAAAAAATGTATTCCGCTAGGGTTTGAACCAGCCACATCTGCATAGCGATCGTAATCGCACCTGCGTAGCGATCGTAACCGAACCTGCGTAGCGATCGTAACTGCATCCACAAGTCAAACTGCGCCACCGAGCCTAATTGAAATGAGTGCTGCGCGAGCCTCTATTTAAGGAAACGGTCTTATTGTTGAAACGTTTCGACTCTTTTGTGACATTATCCTGTATCTGTTGAGTCCAATTTTCGGCAAGTCTAAAGTCTGACCTATCTGAAAATTATTACTTCCTTCTATTTCAAAAATAATCAAAATTTTATTTTTTAAGGTGTTCACCCTGTATATATTTGTCAATTTTTTTTCGGTTTCATTCCAGGTATATATATAATGTGTATGCAAAATATCATCTTCCTCCGACAAATGGTTTTTGAGTTATACCGCCAACAGGCAGACAGACAGACAGACAAACAGACATACAGACAGACGGAATTGAGAAAATCTATTTTTCGTTATCTAGGGACCCTGAAACGTGAAGATCTGAAGAAATCTCGGAAGATATTTTTTTCGTGATTACCATACTTCCTTCGTCTTTCAGACTAGGGAAATAAAAAGTGGGGAAAATGTGACGTTTTAAATGAAAGCTTGATGTTGACAAAAAATACTAAAAACGTTCATAAGTTGGAAACGATATAAGCAATTTAAAAGAAAAGTTAGAATTGAACGCAGAAATTATAGAGGCTTAAATAGTCATAAAGAGATACAGGGTGTTTCATTTAAAAAATCTGTAAAATGCTTTACTCAGAACTTCCTTCTCAAGTGGACTTTGTGACACTAATTCATTTTAAAAATCAAACGAAACTAGGTGTAAATATATTTTCACGTTTCAAATAATACGGAAACAATAAAAGAATACCCTCCAATGGAAATTACATCAATTTTCAAATAAAAAATTCGTTATCGGAGGCATTCGAACCGCGGCGCCTGCGACTGCGGACCAATCGTTGACCAATTTTTTGCAACACTGCGGAGCCCTTTTCATATCGTTGCGTTTCAGCTGGCTTAACCTTCACGCCGGGCATTTTTTAAGTTTCGTGCAGAAGCGAGTTGTGTTTCAACCAAATCAGGCAATGGAAAATTAATTATATTGTTTACCTCAATAAATCAATGCACATAATTCTTGCACTAAAAATGTCTTCATTCATTTTTAAACATATATACGCAAGATGTATATATTTGTGTGCAATCGTTTTTACGAAACGTCGATGCTGAAATGTATGCAACACAATCCCCGTACGCTTTGTTTAAACAATTTCTGTAGCATTTGTTCAAAATAATTTTGAGATTAATTTGATATCATATAAATCTACGAATCTAAGAATAACATGTCCACTAGTTTAAGAATCATTGAAAAATATTCAAAACTAAGCCTCTAAATGCAATGTACGCATAAAAATTGTAAATTTTTAGTACTAAAGAAATTTCGGAATAATTTTTTCTAGGTGTTTGCAATCTCAAAAAGAATGAAAACCTACACATTTATATCCGCAAAGTAATTACAGATAATGAACATTCTTTTTTAAAGTTTATCTTAGAATGCACATTATATGATTGAATTTAGGGCCTTCCCCAAATATGAGTTTCCCGTCTATTCGAAGGTTTGGGATTTACGTATTTATGCGACTCGCGGCCTAAAAAGGTCAACATAACGCATTTATTCTTTACACCTTTTTGACTTGTAGAACATTTATCCTGTATCTGTTAGGTCCAATTTTTGCCAAGGATACAGCGTACGCTATGTTCAAATTATTACTTTTATTTATTTCTCGTCTTCCTCCAAAAAATAGTGTTTGAGTTATACCGCCAACAGACAGACAGACAGACGGAATTGAGAAAATCTGTTTTTCGTCATCTAGTAACCCTGAAACGTAAAGATCTGAATAAATCTGGGAAAGTGATTTTTTCGTGATTACCTGCAATACTTCCGTTGTCTTTCAGAAGAGAGAAATAAAAAGTAATACTTTACTCGTACAACTTTATTTAGTGAAAACCTGCCTCAACTAGTTCATTCTCTATTTCTTCTTCAGATATTAGTATTGGCAGGTTGAGTATAATAAATTATAATTGATTAACTGTTGGATCTTTATATGTATGGTATCTTATGTTATTTTCTTTATATAGCTTTGTAAGGTTTCAGAAGTCTTCACTGCTACTAAGATTAATGCGTAGTGATGTTTCCCTACAGACTAAATAAATCAGATAAAGTGGTAAAATTTGAATATTTACAAGGGAAATCCCAAATCTAATGTACACATTTATTTCAAATAGTAGATTATGTTATTAGGAGTAAAAGTGATACTTGATGTGGTGAAGCTGAAGTTTATTTAGCCGAACGCCAGTGAGGCAAATAATTCAGCTAAGCCACATAAAGTCACTTTTACTCCGAATAGCATATACTATTTTATCCGCGAACGTATTCGGATACATTTTATTAATATAAATTTAAAAAAAACGGATGCATTGGCCGGGAATCGAACCCGGACCACCCGCGTGACTGGCGAGCACTCTACCCTTGCGCCAACCTCGGTTGTTTAAATAACGCGTTACTATAATAATATATGAACATACTGAATCACCCGAGCTAATAGCACACGGCCACAGCAGCTGTCACACCATAACCCACGGCGACAGATGCTCCGCTCCGCTGCTTTAAGGATTTAATTAAATTAAAGCTGTTTCGTACTCTTTTTGAAAATAAAAATACGATCTAAATCTAAAAATTAGCAAAATTTTAAGTCATCATACAATTTAATCGATCCAGTATTTTCGGAGGAGATAGCAAACAAACATAGAAAGAAAGAAAGAGAGCAACGATTTTATGTGCTTAGGCAGATAAAGTACGCAAAAGTTGCTATTTTATCTGCTTAATCAGATAAAGTGACACTTTTACCTTGTCAATAGAGATACATAAGTTGTCACTTTTATGGCGTTTTCGGATAATAGTTATTTATGTACCAAGTCAGTAAAGTGATTCTTTATCGAACGAGTCTGAGATTATGAGTCGAGCGAGCGAAGCGAGCGGGACGAGTAACAGACGAGTGCGATAAAGACACTTTACTGACATGGTGCACACAAAATTTTATCGCTAACCGTAAAAATGTATAATTAAAAAAAATGGAGATATTATAACTTATCACATTTTATTATGACAACGTAAACAGATATAATAATAGCGAATACAAAACAAATCTACTTATTATTTGTTATATTAAACGTGAACGTACACCCTGACGCATTATAAAAATTAATTCCTGAAGTCGAAGGAGTTTGAATTGAAAATGTTTGAGGATTATTATCTATGTTAATACATTGTAAATCTTCAGTACAATTATCATTGGTAACAATTATGTTGTCAGTTTGATCTTTACCTAAAATCGTCTTTGCGATTTTCGTTTTATTGAGCACAGATTCCTCCACATAGGACTCTGCAATCGTGTCGCTTTTCCACCCTCCGTGGCGTTTTAAATTTTCCTTGCTGCCGCCTGCGTTGGCAAAGAGAGTGGCGGACGTTCGACGAAAACAATGTCCCGTATAAAGTGATGGTTCTGGCAAATGCAGATAGTTCGCAATTTTGCTTGGTACACTACCAAAAGTATGGATTCGAACTGGCTGGACTGTGCATTTGCCATTTCTATAAGTTAGGAAAAATCGGTCGTGGGGCGTCTGCTTAGGGCGCATAGCTAAATATTTGTTAAATAATTCTATGGATTTTACTTTTCCTTCAAACTCTAAAGTGATCACAAATAATCGAGGCCTGTTGGTCTTTGTTTTAGTTATACGAACAACCAGAATTGTTTCTTTGTGCTCTATGTTGCTTACTTTTAAATTCAAAAGTTCTTCATTACGTAAAGCTCCAGCAATGCCAAACACAACGCAAATCTAAAATAATTACTACATTAATATCAAATTGGTTTTGAAAGGTTTGCATAAATTACCTTCATCATCAAATAGATTTCATCCGGCGCATTTAGTAAAAATTTAAGTATTTCTTCTTGTGAAAGAGTTTTGGACTTTTTTGGAATGTGATTTCTTCCTTTTTGTTTTAAAAAAGCCGTAAGTTTTTTATATTTACTAATGTCAACGTCATTTTTTGCTGAAAGGGTTGCTTTTACCATGGAGTAATACGACCACATCGAAAAAGGAGAATACTCTTTCGATAAATCGTAAAAATACGCCAGTAAAACGTTTTCACTATATTTTTTAATTCCGTGTTTTTTGCACCACTCCATGAATATGTCATATTGGCGATTGTATTTTTCGACTGATTTTTGTGGTAGAATTTCGAAAGACGTCTCTAATACCTTCTTCTGAATTTCAGGCGGCGTGCACTGAATGTCTTCTTCCATTATTTGAATGTCTTCTTCCATTACTTTTTATAAATAATTCGCGACAAAACTTTTGCTGTTGGAATCGTGACCTCGTGACAGCGACTAACGATTTTTGTTTAATGACATGCAGTCATGGCTATCTAGATAAATATTAGCGGCAGGTAAAGTGTTTGATTTGTACAGTAAGATAAAGTGTTTGTTTACTTCCGAAAATCGCTACGGTAATGCATGGCTCTATTGACGGTTGGCGATAAAATAATTTATATACCCAACAACAAAAATTACATTACAAACTTTCAATGTAGTCGCGTTTACAACTGACTGCTGTTCA
The DNA here is from genome assembly GCA_940337035.1 of Agriotes lineatus. Taxonomy (NCBI): domain Eukaryota; kingdom Metazoa; phylum Arthropoda; class Insecta; order Coleoptera; family Elateridae; genus Agriotes; species Agriotes lineatus. The sequence continues at coordinate 52,554 of CALNHX010008393.1, read as the reverse complement.
AATTCAGATGGACTAATATCAGGGCTGTAAGGAGAATGGGGAGTGCTTCCCACTTATATTTTGCCAAAACATCCTTAATATTTTGAGAAGTGAACTCGTGCGTTATCATTCAAGATCAATACTCCAGCTTCCAGTAGTTAAGAGCGACTCTTAGGAATTTGTGGTCGCAATTTCTTGCGTAAAAGTGATGCAATTTTGTCACACGTCAGAAGGCGGTCTTCCTCCACAGCAGTAACAATTATCGTCACCGAAATATTATATGTTGCGGTCCTTGGTTTTCCAGCAAGTTTATCGTCTTCAATACAGCTTCTACCATCACGAAGTCTTTGAGACCAACGAGAAGCGGTGTCCCGATCTATTGAAGAGTCGCCACATACTTCGCTTAAAGACATATGAATTTATGTCGGTCTAAAATATCGATTTTGATGTACCTATGATCTTTGATCAGAACATGTAGGTAACTTGAGCTCAGTAATCGTTCACCTCCATTTTAAACTCGCTTTCACAAATGAATTTAGTAGATAATAGTAATTTACGTTACAAGACCGGAATGTAGTGTTTTACAGGTCGAACCAAGTAGATTCCAGGACGAGCCTACGGCTCGCCCTGGAAGCTTGGAGAAACCTGCAAAACACTTTCCGGTTGTGTATCGTACAATATTTTTTTACGACATCCGAGTTCATACTTTCAAACTTGCGAATTCACTTTCGAAAACTCAAAAAAATTATGGCATTAGTATCTATTTGACTTATCCAAACAATAGCACACACTTGATTCCATAGCAACGAAGACGTCAGGGATCAGCAAAAGCTTTTACCGGTCCCTGATGCCCGTTATCCGATCTTGACCTGCAAAACGTTACTTTCTGTCGAAAAAATTATCCAGAAACCGCATATTTTGTGGTCGGTCGTAAAAAAAGACTTTTTGTGCAGTTCAGCGTAAAGTATACACTTCAAACTAAAAAACCATATTTGTCAAAACACAGTGCAATTGCCACATATGCAACGTCTACTATTAGTGCATCACTTCTGGTTGCCCTTTTATAGAAATGCTATCAGAAAATAATCTTTACGCAAACAATTTTCCTTATAAAATATTCACTACGATAAAGTATACATTTATCGTAAATACTATATCGTTTCACATTTTTTTTAAATGATGGAGTCAATCAAATATCTCAGTGTAATAAATGTTAAACAACTGTTGTCTTGAAATTGACCTCTCGAAACAGTAACTATAACTTTTTGAAATTATTTTCGTTTGTGGTAAAAAATGGCTGAGCAAAAACAATATCATCCATATCGCTGTGATTATGTGCACGTAATTAGAAATTATAGTTAATTATTAGACTTGCTACTAACAGATACCCCTTACCTTCTTCAGAATTTATTTTCGATGTCTGCCTTAAGCATGAATAAATTATTTACTAATCGGCACATACAACAAAATTATCATAAACAAGCAACTTTAATGAGACTCTTATTTTATGAGTGAGAAACTCAGAGTTCAAAAGAAAATGTTGCACAACAATCAACGATACTTAATTTTCATGTAAGTGGCAAAACGACGAAACAAAATACAAAAATACTTCACAAACAAAGCAACTTAACCTAACATTTGAACCGACCCCTGACAGAGATTTCGCGCTGGATTAAATTCGAGAAGTCCTGAAAAATTCGGAGCGGGTTATTTTTATAATCTCGGACAAACAATTGATTCTAAAGTCATGTACTGGTACAATTTGACGTAAGTATTTTTATCAATTGTTAAACGACGCGCAAGATTTTATGAACAGTTGCCTGTCGCAATTTGGAAAAATGCATCAATTAATTACATACAATTCTTAAATCTAATTGTAAAACTAAATTCACTATCGTTTTCAGGGTATTTCAACGCAGAAGAAAACCCACTTTCACACCTGTACCCACTGGTGTCGTGTTAACCGTTTTTAGTAAAACCAGGGCTCTTCCCCACGCCAAAACTCAGATATACTTTCGAATAAGTGCTCCTATACGTTTGATGCACCTGGGTAAATGTTATCTTCAAGGGGCAATTTTTTCCACAAAGATCTGGGTTAGCATCATATGTAATACTACAACACCTTGCATTCTTTGCTTGATATCACGGAGTCCAACCATTCTGTCAGTACAAGAAGGCCTCAAGGATGTCCATGCACACCTCCTTCCAACGTATCTCTGAGCGGCAGTTTCCATGGGTCCCTCCAGATAACATTTCCACTTCCCGCTCTGGCCTGTGCAGCTGCTGGTCCCTGGTATGAAAATGTTTAGCTCTCATATGTGACATATTTAATCTTCTGTGTTTGTAGGCAACCAATTCAGGATTCAATGCCTGCTACTTGGCTATCGGCTTCGTCTTTCACAGTTGTGGCCCAAAGTTCCAGCGGAGCACGGGCTAGCCTTCATTTCAGCCCCCACGTGCAGTGATGGTCCCAAACTTGTTTCCACTGCTCTGAGCGTGTCTTTTCTGGTGATGCGACCCGGTTTTATGTACTTCTTCACTAGTAATTATATTGTACGTTACGTTTAGTATAAAACACTCCAACACGCACTGTGCCGTACACAGTCTCGCACAAAACTGTGTTCAGACGTGTTATTTTGTGCTCTCTAGACTAATATACTTGTCTCTATTCATTCCTGCTGGCTCTTTCTGTGCGAAAATGGAAGTCCAAGCATATTATACCTTGGTATTGCCAAAAATAATCTCAAATTCTTCCGGAAGCCACAAATTTTGATTGAACGTTATGTGTGGTGTAATTTGCATGTATTTATCCTAAGTTACTAGAGTCAAATGCTAATTAATAAAAACAGTCTCCTAAATCCTGCTTTTAAACTAACTTATGCCTTAAATTTAATTATATACAATAATTTGATAAATCTTGGGGAAAAGAAATCCGATTGTGTTGTGGAAATCCAACGGAAAATGAACTTTATTAGTTATTAAATTGCCTTTAACTGCAAAAATGTTTAAAGTACAAGCGAATATCACAGCGATATGTGATACAATAAGTTGCAGTGCGGTAATTATAAATGTTGTGGTTAATCCGATTTCTCTAGCTGGTCCGTAATGCAATGCCACCAATTACCATAAAGCATTCTTTTACAGTTGCGGCCAATAAAAAATAAGACAAACATTATAAGAGATTTTTGTCTAATTCTATACTTGAGCCAAGTTACGAAAGCGAGAGATGTAAACAATGATTCTGACAGTTCTCAGTGCACGCTAAACCAGTTTCACACGGTGCCCATTTTACGTAAACATCCGTCGCATGTTGCCGTAAAAGAAATTACCGCACAACAAAACAACGCTCATTCCTCCTCTAGTGTAACGACGCGTATAAATGGCGTTCAACTTTCTCTTCGAAACGGCCAACCACAGAACGCCTTTCTATCACGTGATATTCACCGACCACGTGCGTTTGTTTACTTGGCTCGCCTTCGTATCTTGGCTGAAGTTTAGCTGCTTGAATTTGTTTTATTAATATGTCATATTGCAACATTGAGTATTTGACATCTGCCAAACAATTCCAAATTAAAAATAATACGACAAAGTAATTTAGCCGCATATAAATGCAGTGACGAAAAGTGGAATAATTGCGAAAATAGACGTAACTGTCCCATTTTCTTGGATGCAACTGTACAAACGTTCTACTATTTGAGAAGATTAAATCAAATACCTACCTAAATGATTTACGTGACACCCATTAGATAACTTAAAAGAGGGGTATGAATGTTGTATGTGTGTATGTATGTAAATTACATCTGGCAACAACACCTCTCTAACTACCATGACATGTCCACAGTTTTTCAATTTTCCAGATCCAAAGCAGTCCATTAATAAATTTTCAACACCAACATGAATACGACAAAGCATGACCAACCTCTATCCGGAAATAACTGGAACAGAATATACAAAATACGCACTAATGAGCCGACGAAGTCCCTCACGCACTCTACCAAACCATTCACCAAGTTCGGTTCGGCAGAGCCGCACTAAGTGAATTTGTGCGCGAGAGTACTCCTTGTTCGCACGGTTTGGTTTTTGACTTAGCGTTGTGCATTGACAATCACACTTCTATATAAAGAGTGTATTCAAACATGTAGATTCAACATTAAGTTCGTGGACATTTCTTAGCTATTGCTGATAGTGTATATAACATTTTTATATTACCATTGTGTATGCTTTTTAAGTATTTTCCTGCATGTCTGTTCTTTTCCACAGTATACGCATTTTCATGCAAACTGTTTAGTTTTTATTTCTGGTAGGATTTGCATGTATGATTAGAGGATAATAGGTGATAGTGGGCAGGTCGCGACAATCTATATTGACATTCCCTTTAGCCATACTGAAGTAAGAGCAGATCTTGTGTTTCTATGACTGGGTTAACTAACAAACAAAGAGTAATTTAAACTCATAAAAGTTGAATATAGGGCTAAATAAAAGTACCATTACAAGGTTTTCAATATCTGGTATATTCATTTTAACCAACTGTTCCGATATGCGTCAGAAACACCTACTACCAAACCACCTAAAAATATATGTTGGACTGCTCTAAGTTTGAAGAAATACATTTATTTATATTACTGTAAACGGTATAAGGGGTTACAGATTACACACACACTGTACTGTTCGTGATAAGTGACAATCAAATTCCTGCTAGTATTTATGGGTCTTTATTAAGTATTTCACTGAAATACAACCGTGGTAACAATCTAACCTCATTTTTAGCGCAAGTCTTCTAACCTTTATTTTATATTTAGAATGCCACGAAGACGCTGTATACCAACTACGACACTACCTTACAAGAAAATCGTATGCAACCTATAACATTTTCTTTTCCAATGAACGAGAATGAGAGAAAGCATGGCTTCGTGCAATAGCATGAAATCATTGGACCCCAACAAAAAGTGCTGTCGTGTGTGAAATACATTTTATGGAAACGTCATTTGAAAGCGTTAGAAATAAGAGTGGGAAACTGCAGAAGCTGATGCTGCATTAAGTAAAAGTTAATTAACGAACTATTTGTCACACTTTCATTATCACTGTCACGTAAGCCACTAAATTGGTAAATGCTAGTAAATAAAATATTGTATGCATCACTGGAGATATTCATGTTTTTTATCTTCGATTGACTTACAGACCTCAGAGAAAAAACATATTCATATCTCCCTTAATGTATAAAAATCTATTATAAATGCAACGTATATTACATTGTAAGTCCTAAAGGTAGTCTTTTACAAGATGAGAAGGCTTGTTGAAGAATGTGGGAACGCGTCAGTGTCTGAGCACATTTTCTAAGCCTTCGAGTCAACCATAAACACATTCATGTTGCGTTTTCCATTGTCAGTGTAAGATATTATCGGGTTATATGTCAATAACTTGTTGCACAATAATAAAAGAGTATCAGTTTGACAGGCTAAATAGTCCGACCGCGAAGCGGGGGGATTATTCTATCAAACTGACCCGAATTGTTATTGTGCAGGAAGTTTGAGACGTAAAACCGAAAACGTCCGAAGTACGCATTGTATTCGATTTGATAATTTTTTGAGTAAATTTAGGAACAAATATAGTATATTTATGATACTAGTGTATAAGTAAGCCTTTAAAGTACGTGTGACGAGTTTAAGCGCACGATGCGAAGCGGAATGCTTTTAACGTCGCTAGTGCTTTAATGGCATTTGTACACGTGTATCATACCCTACTTTTTCTACGATTGTAACAGAAATATAAAAACTTAGTTCGGTGACACTTTTTCCATCACATTGTGTTAGATATTCTAGGTTATATTGAAATTCAAACTTATAACAAACCGTGTTTTATTATAGTATTAAAACACGCCACGAATGGCAACGTGCGAAAAAGACGTAATTCGGGTCATTTTTGACACCAGAAACTGTACAAAAAGTTGTCATTTTGACACGATCATAGAAAATCGTATATTACGCAACAAGTTTAGAAAAGTTACGTTTTACTGAACAAGTATGGCTGGTTTGACTTAAACGGCCATACAGGAATGAGGTTTTTCTCCCGTATGCGTCCTCATGTGGATAACTAACTTATCTTTCCTTGCCGCTTTATACTCACAATTAAAACAAGAATAAGGTTTTTCGCCTGTATGTGTGCTGTCGAAAACGGAAAAGTCTCTATTCATGGCGGTCGAAGCGCACTGACGCGTGTATAGCGGCTCCGTTGTTACTTTTTGAATTCGTTATTCTGCAGTGGTTTGCGCTCTTATGAGTCAAAAAATGACCGTGATGTTAAAGGATAAAAGTTTTGTTGACCCAATGTGCAATGCGTTTTCATCTGCGGTGTTGGGTGCTGTTACGGAAAAATTAGCAAAAGTGGAACAGAAGCTAGAAGAAATTCAAAAGGAAAATGCAGGTCTAATTAGTGAATTAACGGTAGTTAAAGAAAGCGTGGACAAATTGGAACAATACCTACTCCAGAAGATCGTGTTTACGTGTATTTGGTGTAACTTTTTTATTTTTTTGGGTGCAATGGGGCGGTTCATAACATTTGTATCGCGTTATACATATCACTGCTGCAAAAACTTGTATAGCAGTCGCGAATTTATTTTCTTATTTACACAAGTTTGTTTTAGGTTTTTAGATACAACCAAGGAATGAGGACCAGTAAACTAAAAATTGCACACTTAAATGTTCGTTCGCTGCAGCCAAAAGTAGTTGAACTTGCCGAAATATGGGATCATAATGATTACGATATATTGGCAGTTTCTGAAACGTGGCTTTTACAGATTGCACTACAATATTAGTGCTGTTGCAATTGAGGGGTACAGTTTTATACGTCACGATCGTACAATCAGGGGTGGAGGTGTGGGTATGTATATAAAAAAACGTCTGCAGTTTAAAAAACTTAAAACTGAAAATTGAGATTGAGCAACTCTGCATAACGATTAAAATAAATTCCTTAATTTTTGCAGTTTGTGTAATTTACAGGTCGCCGACATATGAATTAGATTTATTTTTAGATAAACTCGAAAATACTATAGCTAATTGTTTGCCAATAACAGAAAATGTCATTATATTAGGTGACACTAACATTGATTTGCTGAAACAAAACGGTATAGTAACTATAAATTACAACAAATTTTTAGAGATATTTGAATTGAGTTTCTATTCCTACAAGGGTAACAGCGACGTTACTAATCCTGATCTAATACATAACGTGAATGTTCTCAGTTCTGAAATTTCGGACCATGAAATGGTAGAGTGTACACTTAAAGTTAAAAAAATACCTTTTACTCCTTTTATACGTGAAATAAGAGATTTCAAAAAGTTTACTAAACCAGATTTTATTCTTGATATGGAACATAGTGACCTCAAAGATATGTATTACGTCATACATTTGGAAGATAAAATACTACTCTTAAATAATATTCTAGTAGAACTATTCAATAAACATGTTCCTTTAAAATACGTGAAAATCTCTAATAGGTATCTGATTTCTTTGAGGGAGAAGGCAAAGCAAAAATTTTAAAAATCTAAGTTAATGGCAGACTGGAGTTATAAGATTTTATGAAATTATGCTACTATTGCAATTCGTGCTGAGAGTCACTGAATCCGTCGAAATCAGCAATTATTCTTTTCGGTAGTCGTCCTGCCCGTGACGGGGTAGCAACCTGGTTGAATTTTAAAATAAATGGTACTGCTGTATCTGTAGTAAGCAACGCCAGAAATCTGGGAATTGTTCTGGATAACAAGTTCCGATTTAGAAATCTTTTAAATAACTGCATAAAAAATGCCTATAGTAATCTAAAAGCACTATATCCTTACCGTTCCATTTTCCCGAAAATCCTCAAAACTATTCTTTGCGATTTACTTGTACTATCGCACTTTAATTTTGCCTGCCAAGTATTTACTCCTTGTCTAGACAGTGCTTACAAATATAAAATTCAAAAAGTGCAAAACTCATGCTTACGTTTTATTTACGGCATCAGAAGATTCGATCATGTAGCCTACAAATTAAAAGACCCCAACTGTCTCAATATGATCAATAGATTCAGATATCAATCAATATGTCTGTTTTATAAAATATTAATGACTAAAAAGCAATCTTATTTATATAAAAAAGTGGAATTCAGGACGGATCTTCATAGTCTCAATTTCAGAAATAAAGGTTTAATATCACCTCCTGCACGTAAAACTGCTTTGTTCGAGATATCATTCACATATAACCTGTATAAACTTTTAAATGAAATTCTTTTGACACTGAGATGTGAAAATGAGCATAGGTTTGAAAAGGAAATCCTACGTTTATTACAGACTTGTCAGCCTTGTAGTACGATCTAGATCAGCTTAAAAATGTTCAAACTTGCTAATATTTTACTTACTGGTCTTCATGTTAATTGGTGAATGTGTGATAGTGTTAACGATCTCAATTGTTTGTTGAGTGTTTTGTTTGTGTTTGTTAACTTTTTTTCTTTTTATGGGTTAAGTGAACTTTGCCCATTTACAACATGCATTTTTGTGTTACATTGTGTGAATTTCTGGGTTTGTTGTAAATAAGGACATATATTATTATTATTATTACTATTATTATTATTATATAGCCATATTGTTGAATTAACTTTCTAAATACCACTCAAGGTAAAAATGTTTAAGAGATGTTTTTTCGTTGACATGCAAATTATTGAAAATTTCTTTCAACAAATACTGCTCAAATTTTACTCGACCTGCGGTCTCGCGGAATTTTTAACGCAGTTTTGGTTTCGCGAAATTTAAACACAATAATTTGCATATGAACGAAAAAAAATCTCAAAAAATGTTAACCTTTTGTGGTATTACCCTTGAGAATGAATAATTATATTAATTGTTGGATTGTTTTTTTTTTCAATAAATTTAATCGTTATCTATTCATATTGTTAAATAGTCGTCCCAAATACCACTCGAAGTGGATATATTTTTTAAAAATATTTTGCCATTTCCATAGAAATTCTTGCAAATTTCACTCAACAAAATCACGAGCCGAAGGCGAGTGGCATTTTTAATATGATTTTGTTTCATGAAATTTAAACACAATAATTTACATGGAAACGGCAAAATATTTGTCAAAAATATATCTGCTACTTGTGGTATTACTCTTGGTTATTACATCGCTCTAATCAGAATTCAGCGCGCTCAGTCACTTGAGTTGTCAGTTGTCAAAGTGAGGTTGTGTGCACACGCAATCCATAAAATAAATGTCTTTCAAAAATTACTGTTTGACACAAGGCCACTTGATAACGGTTTTTAGCAACTTTATTTCACTTTTTTGTCATCTCAGTAAAATGAAATAATAAATTCGAAATATAATTTACATATGTTTCGCACATAGCTGCCACTACAAGAAATTGTGTATTCAAGCCACATTTTTATAAAAATATTTTAACTTTTACTGGTAACTTTTTACTTCTGCGTGTATACATGATTCATCAAAATGTAGTAATTTTGTTTTGTTAGAATAAAATGTAAAAACTAGTGGGACTCTAATAAAGAGTACAATGTAATATTGCTACCATAAAAAAACTAGGACAACGTTTTTTAGCTGTGTGAATCTGTATTACATATCTATAATCGTGTACAATTAAAAGAAAGTTTAATTTTACATTAATTTTCATAATATAGAAATAAAAACATGTTTAATAATACAATATTTATTAGATAATTATCAGGCACCTTGGTTGTTGCAGAAGATATAAGGAATATATTACGGTTTAATGCTCAACGGAATATGGTTAAATTATCCAGCTGCTCAACTTTCCTATAAATAATATAATTACATAACTCATATCTTTCCAATCCTTTTTGTACATATAATATAAGTATCAAATGTAAGCATAATAATAATTACTACCAGGCATTCTCATACATAGACAACTTTTGAATCAATGACGTCACTCTGAGGTCATCATTTTAATGTTTTTCTCTTATATGTTTAACTAAAGAACATTTCTGAATTGTTTTATGCTTGCAAATTGAACATGAATAATATTTTCCTTCTGTATGTATCCTCATAAGTCGAACTAAATCACTTTTTTTAGCTGTTTTATAACCACAAATTGAACATGAATAAGGGCTTTCTCCTGTAACTGAACATGTCAAACTAAATAACTTTTACTCACAATCGGTTAATAATAGGTACGTTTTTAACTTTCAAAACAGTAGGAAAGCGAGTCATTGTTTACTTTACTTTCCCAGCTAGCCGAGAAAGATTTTCCCGACTAGCTAAACGTCATTTTCAATGAACTTGTCATGTAGCTCATAGGCGTAACTTGGGAGGGCAAAGGGGGGCGGTAGCCTCCCAAAATTTTGATTTTAAAGTGTAAGTGCAGCATTCTTTTGCAATTGAGGTTTAAAAATGTCGTGGAGTCTTGATTTTGCCCCCCCCCCCCCAAAGTGATGTCCCAAGTTACGCTCATGATGTAGCTTAGCAACAGGGTCACAGTTTCCTTTGTTAAAGTGACTAAACTGCGATAAAAATACGTATTATTTGAAACTTACCTAATTAAATAAATAATGACAAAAACAGATTGTGAGTAAAATAGTATACATACCACGGTGAAAAGTTTCATTCTTGTCTCGCGATAAAGTTCACCTCGACGCTAAGCGTCTCGGTTAACTACTTAATCTCTCGTCAGGAATGAAACACTTTCCACCTCGGTATGTAACAGGTGGCGCAAAAGTAATCATCCTATCGGAACATGCTCTCATTTTTGCAAATGGCATCTTATGTCATCGCGACTTTGACATTCGTGAAGCAAACAGAAGCAGAATACACATAGACAAACCATGGATCGCTATACTCCTCAAAAACGCGAAATAATTTGTGTCAATGTTTTTGACAAATAATCGGTCAGTGCTTTTGGCTCCACGTGAAATTTGTTGTCGATTCCCTGGTCGTGTGGCATCAAATGTGCAAACACTGTGGCATTTAGCCACTCGCCTCGAGGAGACTGGCTCAATACGGGACAGTTTCAGACGTGGCCGGCCTTGGAGTAGCCGTTCGGTCGAGAATATCGCTGCTGTGACTGCAGATGTCCAAGAGGACCCTCAAACATCCACCAGACGACGGGCCACGCACTTGGGTATCGGTAGACGGTCTTTACAGCGAATTTTGGTGAAAAACGTAAAGATGTTCTCTTATAAGTGCAAGCATGAACGACAGTGGATATTCTGAAGCAAGCTTTTCTCGACCGGTTCATCTATCCTTTTGGAGATCTGCACTGGCCCGCAAGATCGCCCGATTTGACCGTTCCAGACTTTTTTCTTTGGGGTTTTCTGAAGTCACGGGTCTATAGGTACAAGCCACAGACCTTGGCGGCCTTAAAAGAAAACATCTGACTAGAAGTGGAGAATCAATCGCCAGAAGTTTTGAGAAAAGTCACGAAAAATGCTGTGAAACGAGCCCGAATTATCATCAACTCTGGCGGTATCCACTTGACCGATATTGTCTTCGAGACTTAATGGAAAAAAAATTAAACGTCTAAATAAACATAATCAACAAACAGAACCAATTCTTTTCATTTACAAACAAAGTTACTGCCTTAGGAAATCGAGTGAGGACTTTTGCGCCACCTTGTAGTATACTATTTTTTGCTGTTTTGTGCAAGCATATCAAACATAAATAAGGTTTTTCCCCTATATGTACCTTCATATGTTGAACTAAATTACATTTCTGGCCGTTTTATACTAGCAAATTGTACATGCTAAAGGCTTTTCTCCTATAGATATGTATATCCATATATACCACTCTTCTGAGCTGTTTTATACTGGTAAATTGAACATAAATAAGGTTCCTCTTCTGTATGTTGAACTAACTAACTTTTCTGAACTGTTTTACACTCACAAATAGAACGTGAATAAAGTTTTTCTCCTGTATGAATGTGCATACTACTTGCTATATATTCTCACATAGTAAAGGTAACAAGTTATTCTCTCTTGTGTGTCCTTGCATGTGCAACTTTTCGTATTGCTTTATACTCACAAATAAATGATTTTTCACATGTGTGAGTTTTCATATGTCTCACTAAATTACCTCTCGCGGATGTTTTATACTCACAAACAGTACAAGAGTAGGGTTTAGCTCCTGTATGTATCCTCATATGTTTAACTAACTTACTCTTCTCAGCTGATTTAAACTCACATAGTGAACAGGAATAAGGTTTTTCCCCTGCATGCATTTTTATATGTAGAACCAAATGATCTTTTCGGGCTGTTTTATATTCACAAATTGAACAAGAATAAGGTTTATCTCCTGTATGTATCCTCATATGTTTAACTAACTTACTCTTCTCAGCTGATTTAAACTCACATAGTGAACAGGAATAAGGTTTTTCCCCTGCATGCATTTTTATATGTAGAACCAAATGATCTTTTCGGGCTGTTTTATATTCACAAATTGAACAAGAATAAGGTTTCTCTCCTGTATGTATCTTCATATGTTGAACTAAATAACTTTTCTTAGCTGTTTTGTACTCACAAATTGAACAAGAATAAGGTTTATCTCCTGTATGTATTCTTATATGTTGAACTAAATGACTTTTCCTAGCTGTTTTATACTCACAATTGAAACATGAATAAGGTTTCTCCCCTGTATGCGTTCTCATATGTTCAACTAATGGCGTTTTCTCGGTTGCTTTATACTCACAAACAGAACAAGAATAAGGTTTATCATCTCCTGTATGTCTCCACACGTGTTGAACTAAATGACTTTTCCTAGCTGTTTTATACTCGCAATTGAAACATGAATAAGGTTTCTCTCCTGTATGCCTTCTCATATGTTCAACTAATGGCGTTTTCTCGTTTGCTTTATACCCACAAACAGAACAAGAATAAGGTTTATCATCTCGTGTATGTCTCCTCATATGTTGAACTAAATGACTTTTCCTAGCTGTTTTATACTCGCAATTGAAACATGAATAAGGTTTCTCTCCTGTATGTATCTTCATATGTTGAACTAAATAACTTTTCTTAGCTGTTTTATACTCACAAATTGAACACGAATAAGGTTTATCTCCTGTATGTATTCTCATATGTTGAACTAAATGACTTATCCAAGGTGCTTTATACTCACAAATTGAACAAGAATAAGGTTTTTCTCCTGTATGCGTTCTCATATGTTCATCTAATGGCGTTTTCTCGGTTGCTTTATACTCACAAACAGAACAAGAATAGGGTTTATCATCTCCTGTATGTCTCCTCATATGTCGAACTAAATGACTTTTCCTAGCTGATTTATACTCGCAATTGAAACATGAATAAGGTTTCTCTCCTGTATGTGTTTTCATATGTTGAATTAAATAACTTTTATGAGCCATTTTAATCTCACAAATTGAACAAGCATACGGTTTTTCTCCTGTATGTATCCTCATATGTTTAACTAAACTTCTCTTCTCAGCTAATTTAAATTCACAAATTGAACAGGAATAAGGTTTTTCCCCTGCATGAATTTTTATATGTAGAACCAAACGAGCTTTTCGGGCCGTTTTATATTCACAAATTGAACAAGAATAAGGTTTATCTCCTGTATGTATTCTCATATGTTGAACTAAATGACTTTTCCTAGCTGTTTTATACTCGCAATTGAAACATGAATAAGGTTTCTCTCCTGTATGCGTTCTCATATGTTCAACTAATGGCGTTTTCTCGGTTGCTTTATACCCGCAAACAGAACAAGAATAAGGTTTATCATCTCCTGTATGTCTCCTCATATGTTGAACTAAATGACTTTTCCTAGCTGTTTTATACTCGCAATTGAAACATGAATAAGGCTTCTCTCCTGTATGTATCTTCATATGTTGAACTAAATAAATTTTCTTAGCTGTTTTATACTGACAAATTGAACAAGAATAAGGTTTTTCTCCTGTATGTATCCTCATATGTTGAACTAAACTACTCTTCTCAGCTGTTTTATACGTGCAAATTAAACAAGAATAAGGTGTCTCTTGTGTATGCATTCTCATATGGTTAACTAACTCATCTTTCGTTACTGCTTTAGTTTTACAAATAGAGCATGAACTCTTATCTTCTGCTTTATTTTCACAGCCCGTGCATATAAACTGTTCTTTTAAAATGCTTCGGCTTGCTGCACACGTACCAAGCATTTCATCTTTTACATGAACTTCCTCCTGTTTGATATTCAATTCGTGGTACGCTGTGTAGTCGATAGTGCTGTCGATTATGTCTTGCTGTACATGCAAGTTTGCGACTACTTTATTTTCTTGAACTTGTTCGTGTAAGTTAGTGCCCATTACACTATACAAATTATTATCAAGTAATTCCTGCTTCACCTCCATTGTAATTCTGAAAACAAAACCCGCAGGAAAATTTAGTTACAGTAAGTTGCATATCTTTATTTACAACTTGCAAATTTCCTACAACTGAGTTGTGATATGTTTACTTACACTGAATAGTTTAAAATTCTACGAAGCAACAAATACAGAGTCTATCGAGCAGAGAAAATTACCCATGTAATCTTGTATTGTACGACGCCACCGATGAACTACTGTTCCCAGAGTCAGTGATCTTGGAGGGAGGGTCCGCTAACATGTCAAATACCTTACACTGTTGCCAAACCTTTGTTTGTTTACGTCTACAGCAATTTGGGGCCTAATTCGTTTTAGTTTGCATGTTTATCGTGGTCCTAACATCAATGTCTAATAGAGGTGTTATAGCTCCAACTGTTTTGTGAATGAAGGTAACATTTTGACACTAAACCATATTCGTGATTCTTGCAGGTGTTGCGGTTAGGGTCAAACTAAAATGTATTAAACGGTTGACGAAGCGGGGATTAATACATAATTTCCTTCGGTGTGAAGGCTGTTAGGTAGATGTGTCGTTTGTTTAACGATTATTCACGATTAAAAGCAAACTAAAAATAATTTGAGCCAAACACTGTTGAAGCCAAACAATAAAGGTCTGGCAACGTTTTAACTTTTAAGGTACTTTTAATAATAATAATAATAATCTTTATTTAGTTATAAACTATTTTAAGATTTACAGTTGTTACTTAACTAATAATTTTTCTTAACATAATCGCTTAGTTTTTTTTTAAACTCATAGATATTTTTAGTTCCTTTAACTTCAATTGGAAGGTTATTATAAATTTTGAAGCCTTTATAAAAGAAACAATTTTGGGAACTGCTTTTTGTAAGTTTGGGTAATCTAACATTCTGCTTATTTCTAGTACTATAATTATGAATATCACAACCATAAACTAAGTGTTGGGTCATATATTCAGGTAACAGGTTATTGACTGCTTTAAAAACTAACAACAAAGAATTGAAATAAATACGTTGCTTCATACTTAACCATTTTAAACAATCTAGCATCGCAGAAATTCTTGTATATTTCGAACAGCGTAATATGATACGCATGACTCTGTTCTGCTGTTTTTGCATTCTAGCCAATTCTTGTTCATGACATAAAAATAATATACTAGAGCAGTAATCGAAATGCGGTGCGATGATTGTTTTGTAAATCATAATTTTAGACTGTATACTAAGCTTATTAGAAATTCTACTGAATAAGCCTATTTTCTTAACTACCTTATTAATTATATAATCTACGTGTGCTTTGAAGTTTAATTTATCATCTATAATTACTCCTAAATATTTAACTTGAGATACCTTCTCTATTTCTAAGTTATCAATTTTTATTTTATTAACCGATTCTGCATTAGTACCTGATAAAATTATTGCTTTCGTTTTTGCGATATTCAGTTTCAGTTTATTACATTTTAACCACTTAGAAATAATTTCTAAATCTATATTCATTTTATTCATGGCATTTCTAACATCTTCGTCAGTAACTGTCACTAATGTATCATCTGCAAACAGATTTATGGTGCAATGTTTTAGATTCAATTCCAAATCGTTTATATACAATATGAACAATAATGGACCCAAAACAGAGCCTTGGGGTACACCCAAGTTGTTTTCGATGTAGCTTGACTGGCACTGATCGAAGTGTGTAGTTTGTAGTCGATGAGTGAGATAACTTTGAAACCACATATTTTCGTTACCACGTATTCCATATTTATGTAGTTTATTCAGTAACCGCTGCCTGTCGATAGTCTCAAATGCACGTTTATAATCTAGAAAAACAGTAACTACACTTTTATTTAATTCTAATTCACTTTTCCAATTCATGAGAACCAAGTTTAACGCCGTTTCACACGAATGTTTAGATCTAAATCCTGATTGATTTTTACTTATAATATCATGTTCATCTAAAAAGATTTGGAGTTGATCTTTCACAATAAGTTCGAAAATTTGCTCGTATACCGGTAACACATTTATTGGTCGAAATTCTTCGCACTTGTTAGTTAATTTAACTTTAGGTACTGAAACAACTCTAGATATTTTCCATGATTCTGGAAAGCACCCTGTTTCGAGAGACTGATTTATTAATTTAACAAATATCTCACCTACAACTGGTAAGGCATCTGTAATTACAGTAACTGTAATATGGTCGAAAGAACCCATTCGTTTAATTTTAGCTATTGCTTTTTTAATATCATTTAATGTAATTGTTTTAAATTTAAAAGTACTGATATTATCCGGAAACGTAGCTTCTTCAAAGCGGTCGTTTATAATAATGGACTTATTTAGCTCTAATATACTATTTACAAAGTACTGGTTAAATTTAGTAGCAATATCCTGGGCATTGCTAATTTCTTCTCCGTCAAATAAAATGTTTGAAGAAGTAATTGTTTGTCCTTTCATTAAAGATTTGACAGTTTTCCACATCTTCTTCGGATTTCCACGACAGCTTTCTATTCTATTTTCATAATATTGGTTTTTCCTGTCCTTAATTTTATTGCTGTAAAAATTCCGAATACGTTTATAGTTTTGCCAGTCATGCGTGTTTTTTGTAAATTTAGCTGTCTTGTAGAGTTGATTGCGTTCCGCCTGGAGCTTACGTAAATCACAGCTAAACCATGGGGTGTCAGTTTTAAGTGTAATTGTTTTGTTGTCAATGAGGTCATTTACGGAATTTTGTATTCTGCTGACCATATGTGTGGCAAGATTGTTTACATCTTTACTATTTAATAATGTGACCCAGCTATATTTATTTAGTTTATCAAGCAGTTTTTGTGAGGAGTAATTAGCGAACGTTGTGATATTAATTCTTTCAAAATTGCTGTTATACCGCGCAACCTTTCGTAACGTGACATCGATTGCATTATGTTCAGAAATTTGTGGAATCTGCACTTTACAAATGATATTGTCTTGATTTGTTAAAACGAGGTCAATGATTGTATTGGAATTTTTTGTTGAGCGCGTAAATTCGGTTACGAGTTGATTTAAACCCAACGTATTTATTAATTGTAGGAGCTTGCTTGTGTAGAATGAATCTTTAGAGATATCCCAGTTGAAATCGCCTAGAATTAAATGCTTGGTGTCGTCTGGGATTGTGTCGTCGTACCATTTTTCAAACTGCTTTAAGAATATTGCAATACTGGCACTTGGAGAACGATAAACAACAGTGTACAATCCGTTGTGAAATCCTTGCGTTATGTGAATGCATAGCAGCCAGAATTCATTGTTAAATGAAAAGTTTGACACTATTTTGAACTTAATATTATTACGCAGAACGATTGCAACTCCGCCCGTATGGCGATTTATACAATTACAACGAATGGTGACATAACCCCGAAAACTTATTTCACAGTCTTCAATATTCTCCGTGAACCTTGTTTCACTTAAAAACACGATAGCTGGACGTCTGTCTTCAATTAAAACTTCAATTTCCTCCATATGTTTTAGCATACTTTGTGCATTTGAATAAATAATATCAGTATTTGGTTCTGTTATTCTAAAAAATCTATCTTACTTCTTTCTTGTTCTAGTTTACGTTTGTAAACTGGACAGTCAAAGCTCCATGCAAAATGATCTACGTCTAAATTAATTTTTAGTTTTTCTTTAGCATTGCAGCAGTTCACACATTTCTTTTCTTCGTCGTTAGCCTTACATTCTTTCAAGAGATGAGAACCGGCACATTTTGGGCATGTTATCTTCGATTTACATTGACTCGCTTTATGATTGAATCCATTACATGAAAAGCACCTGGTTACTTCAACGGCATCATAAACTCTACACCTATCCCAGCCGATATTAATTTTTTCTTCTTTCATAATTACACGATAGGCACATGCATTTACTTCCGCAATTACTGTATAATTTTTCCTGTTGTTTTTGGTTGTGGTTTCCTTTATATGTACAACTTTTATGGATGGTTCCTGTGATTCCAAAAAACTATTTTGGGATATTATTTTCTCTTCGATCGTTTCTATTGCCAATTTTTCGCTTAGTCCAACAATTTTTACTCTAGGCAATTTCTTCTTTGGGATTGTAACTTCGTAGTTTTCTCCAAGATTAGTTTCGGCTTTTTCTTTAATTCTGCTGACATCATCCTTGTTTTTGCATCCAATAACAACACCACCCTTGCTAACAGTCCGTAGGCCAGATATATTTAACTCGGTAGGATCGATGGCATTTTTTATGTCTTTTTTAGTGTCAATACTTTTTTGGTCCTGATTTTTGGCAATCTAAACGATCAGCTGTTTGCGCCTCCCTCACAGATTACTGACTCTACGTACAGTAGTTCATCGATGGCGTCGTACCATATATATAATACACATATATTGCTAGTAGGGCCGCGGAACGCTAGAAAACATTACGGCGCCGACATAGTCTCGCTTAGAGTATAACGCGTCTCGTGCGCATGCGTGGGAATTCGAACTCCGCCTTTTAAAGTGAATTTTAAACTTGACCACTTCCCCATTGGATGGAGGACGCCGCCGCCCCATGCGCACCGCTCACCGTTATACATTGAAGAGTTGGTTGTCTGTCTCACTTCCTTAGTGAGTTTCCCACTCATAGCCGCTAGCAATATAGTAAGTATTAGATATATGCGTCGTACAATACAAGATGACCAATTACCCATTACAACACAAACCACCATTTTCCTGACATGGAATTACCATATATCTAATTATATATATGGGAATTACATTATCTAGAATACAAAAGAACTACTCTTATGTACAGGGTGTCTCGCAACGGGATATAGATACATTATCCATGTGAGATATCTACACTACAGTCGCTTTATATACACTAGGGGACTGTAATCTATACTACTTAAACACTGTTTTATTGTCAACTATATGTATTAGAATTTGTAACATAATTACTCTTTCTATTCAGTGTTGACACAACATGGTATGATATACAGTGAGCATAACAAATTTTGAACAATCAGCTGTGCCATTTTATCTGAATAACTGGGCATTTTTGCCAAATTCGTTAATACAAACGTTTATTGTACCTTGTTTCGAAAATATACTTCAATAAAAAAAATTATGTGTTCTCGTGAAGTCATTTTTATAAACACACCTTGACATAAATGAAATTGACAGAAGCTTCTACTATCCATTCACAAAACTCGTGAACTATCAAAACGCTGTCAAGTAGGTACCTTGTTTAAATTCTGTTTTGGAACTTCTGCTTTCTGATTTTGGCAGCACTGAAATTTTTGAAATTTAAAAACTTTATGTCACAATTTCTTGTAAAAAAATAATCTTCAAAATGTTTTAACGTTTGTGCATACACTTCAATTGCAATGGAACAAGTTAAAGAGGGTTTTATTATTGGAAAGGGGAAAAAGACTATAGTTAATTATTACAAGGAAAAACTTTTGACACATGTAACATAACCTAACTTTAAATATTACTAGAAATTACTAGATCCGAAGTATGTTCCCAAAAAAACTGTAATTTCCAGTTACACTCAGTAAATATTTATAAAATTTGACATTGACAGTTCACGAGTTTTGTGAATGGATAGTATAGTATAGTATTCCAACCAAAAATTGGAAAGCTATTTAAAATCCAGTACACCATGAAAAGTGTAAGTCATGTCTAAGTTGGTTTCATACAATCGGTAAATAATATTCTAATGTCAATCAGCTTTCAAGTAATGACAGTTCATCTGCAAACTGTACATTAGGGTGGAGCGATTTTAATCACTTTTTAAATTTTTAATTCTAATAGTGGCGAAAAGTTGTTACAAGTGATCATTAATTACCAGTTTTTTTCGTTTTTAATTATATAGTTTTCTTCTGCCCTCTACCGCCCCCTAAAGGGGGTGAAACTTTTTTAATTTATTTTTCAAATCCTTATAGCAAAAAAAATTATCTTAGCTCAGGTACCCCTGGTTACATTGGTTTTTAAGTAAATTTATATTTTCTGTCTTCTACCGGCCTTTGTATATAAAATGTATATAAGTGTTTGAGTATTCTTTTACCTATTATTAAGAGAAAGTTGTAACAGTGGATTTAAAGAGGCTATTTCTGGTTACTTTCTTAAAATTCTAAGTGTTTTCATTACTAGATCTCAAAAATATTTGTACCCCACCCTTTAGTTTACAAAAATATTGCTAAAAGCAGCTCTTCACTTGATTATCATAAAAACAAATAATTCAGAACTCACCACGAGGACGTGGCTGCTAAGCGAGTTCCACCCTACCCTCCCGCCACTATATATTACTTTTATTGATTAAAATGTTTTTTTGTATTAAATGGAGGCATTGATTGTCTAGATTTCAAAGTTACCCTAATAAAACCGCCGATTATTAATATGTAATACTCTAGTTTATTCTATAAATTCCCCTATAATTGATTTTTTTTCTGTTGGACAATAAACCATTATTATTATTATTATTACTATTATTATTATTATATCATGACAAATATTTAAAATTAATAAAATATTCAAACTCAAAACGAAATATCAATTATTTTTTAAGAGTTAAGGACTTTCAGAACAACGCAAAAACTCTTTTTGACGTTTGTGCTTGTAAATGTGAAACGTTTGAAAAATGTTCATGCGGAAAAGGGAATAAGGTACAATTCAGGAAAAGTGATTTCTGATTGACCAAAGAACTGCCAGGAGAATGTGTATAGGAAAACTTGACATTAAAGAGACAACTAAATTAAAAATCAGGGAAGAAAGAAAACTCAAAGTTGAAAACTATTACAAACTTAAACAATCTGAAATGAAAATGGGAGAAAAAAGAAAAATAAACCATGAAGAGGACATTGATATTAGTGAATTTCAATATGTAAATAATAAGTCAGATTTGGAAGATATTAATCCTGAAATTTCATTTACGTCGAAAGATATCTCTGAACAAAAGCAAAAAGAGAAGCCTGGATACAATGTTATCTAGTTAAACACGGTGGCACAGGTATGTGGATTGTCTGACAGAACCGCAGCAGCAACTATCTCAGCTGTTCTACAAGACGTTGGTCTGATCTCAGAAAGCCATAAAGATAATGTTATTGACAGAAGTAAGATAAGAAGAGCTTCTTCAAAAGTTGTTGGTTTACAAGCTAGAGGCGATTTTATTAGGGTAACTATGAAATCTAGAGAATCAATGCCTCCATTTAATACAAAAAAACATTTTAATCAATAAAAGTAATATATAGTGGCGGGAGGGTAGGGTGGAACTCGCTTAGCAGCCATGTCCTCGTGGTGAGTTCTGGGTTATTTGTTTTTATGATAATCAAGCGAAGAGCTGCTTTTAGCAATATTTTTGTAAACTAAAGGGTGGGGTACAAACAATTTTGAGATCTAGTAATGAAAACACTTAGAATTTTAAGAAAGTAACCAGAACTAGCCTCTTTAAATCCACTGTTACACCTTTTTCTTAATAATAGGTAAAAGAATAATCAAACACTTATATACATTTTATATACAAAGGCCGGTAGAAGACAGAAAATATAAATTTACTTAAAAACCAATGTAACCAGGGGTACCTGAGCTAAGTTAATATTTTTTGCTATTAGGATTTGAAAAAAAATAAAAAAAATCATGTCGTTTTTTTCGGTGTTAGGATAGTAAAGAGGGTTGACAACTTTCCTCATCGGCGCTTTTGTCATCATAGCGACGAGGTAGTTGATCCCTGTTCTATCGGTAGACCAGCTGGATTCCGGCAGTGCTGTCGTTGGAGCGATCGAGATGGCTTTTCTCTTTTTTTTTGGTTTGTGTGTAGGCACCGTGTGTAAATACACTCTATTATTCGGCTGCTTGGCTTCTTCAACGCGTCTGTGTGTGTTTTGGTTTGACAACGCTTAGGGGGTTCTATGTGACTGTGTGAGTCGCTTCTGTTTCAGGATTCTACCTCCTTTGCGGGTCTTCGTGATCAGTGTCGTCGTGTTGGGCTGTATATCGTTCGCAGTCAGCAGCGCATTGATCTGTACACTTGTGTGGATTTACGGCTGTCTACGAAGAACACTAGCATTTCGAGTTGAGGAGTCATTGCCAGTCTTGTCCGGATTAGTTTTTTTAAGTTGATCATAACTGGGCCAATTTCAGTTACACCTTTATTCTCGTTGGATAGAGTCATGACGTATTAAGTTTTATGGGACCGCGTGTTGTAGTTGGGTTGTCACTGGATCTGCTTTGTGGATGCCGTAATTCATACGGGATGTAGACTCTCAACTAATTGGATTATGGGATTTCTCTTTGTTGTAGAGAATTCCATTACTCCGTTGTGCGGATAGGACATCACAGTGTTCCATAATTCACCGACTCATTTCGCCTCGTTAGTTTGGTGATAGTCATCCTTCTGGTGTATTCTGTTCCCTGGTATGGTTCTGTACATATTAATGTGTATCCATTTTTTTTATATATTTATGTGTAAGGTGTAAAATTAGGGGAATTTTCCACCTTATCGAAGTAGAAGGGGAGTGGTTACATTCCAATGTTAGCAGCTTATTCGCGTCTGGAATTAGGCAACTTAACGTGCGTTTAGCTTAGCTTTTTACCCGCATTTGTAGTGTGCAATTTTAAGTCGATATCTTGACCATTAGGGGGCGCATTCATCTGACGCGTTGGCGACGATTTTTGGGTTCGATTGCCTTATTGGTCGATATTGACGTGATAAATTCTCCCATTTGTCGTGTTGGAAGGCACGCTCATTTCTATCGATTTTTGGAAAACAAGCGAATTGATTGCGGGCGATGTGTGCTTTTGCCGTTAAGCGTCCATTTTGATGTATTGTAAAACGCTCGTTTTGTGCGATGGTGGGCTTCCAGCCGCTCCTTGTTCATTGATTTATGTAACGTAGTGCTCCTTTGTGTCAGAAGTCTCCCTGGATGCGTTTTCCTGGGTATGTAGCATAATTCGTTAAGTGGAAATTCCTAAAACGAAGCTTCTTGTATAGGGGACTTTTATCTTGGGCGGCGTCGTATTGCCGACTCGAATTTCCTTGCAAGCGCCACTCGCCTGTCCCGATGCTGCTGTGGATTTCAAGTTAGATCCCCCCGTGCCAAATTTGGGGCCATGCGGACCTTTCACCTGTAGAACATCGCGCAAATCTACCGTGGAAAGAAGTCTCTACTTCGTTGAGGTTTGGGGCTATGCTGACCTTTCACCTGTAGAACACCGCCCTAATCTACTTCGTTGAGGTTTGAACACCGCCCATAATGTTGTGGAATCTGTTGTTAATTGTCAGCAATGATTTAATATAATTTGCTGCCGAGTTCAGCAAGCAGCTGATTTGTTATGTTAATGCATTGTTTGGATTTATTTGTTTAAGGCATTGTTAGGATTTATTTGTTCAATGCATTGTTTGGAATTATTGTTGTTAATGCATTGTTTGGAATTATTTGGGAATTTCCCTGTCATTTAATTACCATTTACGAGCGACCAGCGCAACCGTCTGTAATTCGTTGCATTTCAATTAATCATTTTGGTAGTAATATGTAGTTATTTGCTACAACCATGTCGTACAGTTAAACCGTAGGGATTAGCTTAATAAATAAACATTTAGAGTTCACATTTTCTGTCAAAAATTGTGTTTGGCTTTATGAAAAGGATCTCTCCTTATCATTTGATTTTGATAATTAATAATTGAACATTTAAAATACTCATTTATGGTATTTACAGCAACTTGAACGTAGTAATACACACGACCGGCTCAATTGATTAGCCGAGTTGGCTTCTGGGAGTACATGTGCACAGATCTGTTTAACGGTACAAATACCAGGTGTAGATCGCGTTAAAGATAGAGCCGCGAATGCTTTGGGCTCCCTTTTTCATGACGTGTGCAGAAGCAGCGTTTAAGGACCATTCGTTTCTGATTTCAATATACATAATCACTCATTTTATTGAATTTTAATTACATTAATTAAAGTGGGGTCCTGATTAAGGTCAACAATTTGAATTGTCATTTAAAATGTACTTATGCTAAATAGGGCTTTATGCTCATTTTCTTTTATGGATCGTATACTAGAATGTTTTAATTAGCTGGTTCGCATACCATCTACCCATATGTACAGGTTGTGTCGTATATTTTGGTACCGTGTTGGTCATTATATGTGTATTAATGTACTCTGACTTTTATTTGCTACTGCATCGAGTCTCTGCTTTCTTGTATAAGCAATTTAGGTTCGCCGTTACTCGTTTCAACTGGGAGTAATTAAACTGAAGCTAGACAACGGCGTGGCGCCCATTCCGGATCCTGAAATTACAGGTAATTCGTCCTTTGGAACTCACTCCCATCTTCGGCTGAGAGGCCGCGAGCGTAAACTCCCATGCTACCCCTTTTTGGTTGCAGAGATTCCTGAGCAGGTATTAGTACAGAGGGACATTGTGTCGTATTGTATTCATTAATTGTTAGTTGTGGGATTGTATTAGCTTAGTATAGAAATAAGGGGTAATAAAATTGGCGCCCAACGTGGCGGAGGATATCTTTCTCGTTTTTGGGGTTCCTCAATCCATAATTTGTGACAACGGTGTACAAATGAAAAGTAGAGAATTTCGGGATATGTGTGCCAAATATCATGTGAACGTTTGTTATACTCCACTGTATTATCCTCTTGCTGATCCTGTTGAGAGGGTCAATCGTGTTGTCAAGACCATGTTGGCATCGTACGTAAAGGAAAACCAACGTAAATGGGACTTGCATCTTTCTGCAGTTGGCTGTGCTATTCGAACAGCTAAGCATGAGACTACGGGATATAGTCCGTATTTTGTTAATTTTGGTAGAAATTATATAAGTACCGGCGACGAACATCGTCAGCCTAGAGATATAACTGACCCGGCTGAACAGCCTGTTGATACTGATCAACGTCGGCAAGGTTTTCGTCGGATGTTCGAGCGAGTTCGAACTCGACTCCAGCAAGCCCACTAGCGTGGTAAGCGCACTTACGATCTACGGCGTCGTCCCGTAGACTATCATATTGGCCAATTGGTTTGGCGTAGAAATAAGGTTTTGTCGAGTGCTGCGGATTACATTAACGCTAAGCTCGCTCCTAGATTTATAGGTCCTTTTAAGGTTCGTCGTAAGGTTGGCTATTGTTCTTACGAACTGGAAGACGATTTTGGCAATCGAAAAGGTGTTTGGCATGTAGAGGATTTGAAGCCCTCACATTTGGACTTGGACTCGTAATGTTGATGATGCAGTACTACAGGAGATTCCCTCCTTTTTTTTTGTGTTAGCAATAGTTGTTCGGGGTGCCACCTCCATCCCTGGGCAGACCTAGTTTAGTGCCGTAGTAAGCCCTAAAGCAATTTTCCTTTCGGCAGTTCTCCCTTCTTTCCTCTTGCTTTATCTTGGTTCGCAGTGGTTTTGTGTCGTCTCTTTAACTTCCTCTCGGCTTTGATTCTTATCTTTCTCTTCATTATTTCATTTTGTCAAGTAGGTTACTTGTATATAGTAATTCTAAGGTGGGGCGGGTGGATTTTACTGGGGCGGGTAACTTGTAATCTAGGTTAGGCGTCGTCTTGGCCGTTTTTGCGACTGGCGTTGTTGGTGTTGAGTTGGCTTTGCTGTTAGAATGGGTATTTTTTTTCGGTGTTAGGATAGTAAAGAGGGTTGACAACTTTCCTCATCGGCGCTTTTGTCATCATAGCGACGAGGTAGTTGATCCCTGTTCTATCGGTAGACCAGCTGGATTCCGGCAGTGCTGTCGTTGGAGCGATCGAGATGGCTTTTCTCTTTTTTTTTGGTTTGTGTGTAGGCACCGTGTGTAAATACACTCTATTATTCGGCTGCTTGGCTTCTTCAACGCGTCTGTGTGTGTTTTGGTTTGACAACGCTTAGGGGGTTCTATGTGACTGTGTGAGTCGCTTCTGTTTCAGGATTCTACCTCCTTTGCGGGTCTTCGTGATCAGTGTCGTCGTGTTGGGCTGTATATCGTTCGCAGTCAGCAGCGCATTGATCTGTACACTTGTGTGGATTTACGGCTGTCTACGAAGAACACCAGCATTTCGAGTTGAGGAGTCATTGCCAGTCTTGTCCGGATTAGTTTTTTTAAGTTGATCATAACTGGGCCAATTTCAGTTACACCTTTATTCTCGTTGGATAGAGTCATGACGTATTAAGTTTTATGGGACCGCGTGTTGTAGTTGGGTTGTCACTGGATCTGCTTTGTGGATGCCGTAATTCATACGGGATGTAGACTCTCAACTAATTGGATTATGGGATTTCTCTTTGTTGTAGAGAATTCCATTACGCCGTTGTGCGGATAGGACATCACAGTGTTCCATAATTCACCGACTCATTTCGCCTCGTTAGTTTGGTGATAGTCATCCTTCTGGTGTATTCTGTTCCCTGGTATGGTTCTGTACATATTAATGTGTATCCATTTTTTTTATATATTTATGTGTAAGGTGTAAAATTAGGGGAATTTTCCACCTTATCGAAGTAGAAGGGGAGTGGTTACATTCCAATGTTAGCAGCTTATTCGCGTCTGGAATTAGGCAACTTAACGTGCGTTTAGCTTAGCTTTTTACCCGCATTTGTAGTGTGCAATTTTAAGTCGATATCTTGACCATTAGGGGGCGCATTCATCTGACGCGTTGGCGACGATTTTTGGGTTCGATTGCCTTATTGGTCGATATTGACGTGATAAATTCTCCCATTTGTCGTGTTGGAAGGCACGCTCATTTCTATCGATTTTTGGAAAACAAGCGAATTGATTGCGGGCGATGTGTGCTTTTGCCGTTAAGCGTCCATTTTGATGTATTGTAAAACGCTCGTTTTGTGCGATGGTGGGCTTCCAGCCGCTCCTTGTTCATTGATTTATGTAACGTAGTGCTCCTTTGTGTCAGAAGTCTCCCTGGATGCGTTTTCCTGGGTATGTAGCATAATTCGTTAAGTGGAAATTCCTAAAACGAAGCTTCTTGTATAGGGGACTTTTATCTTGGGCGGCGTCGTATTGCCGACTCGAATTTTCTTGCAAGCGCCACTCTGAAGGAGGCGACTCGCCTGTCCCGATGCTGCAGTGGATTTCAAGTTAGATCCCCCCGTGCCAAATTTGGGGCCATGAGGACCTTTCACCTGTAGAACATCGCCCTAATCTACCGTGGAAAGAAGTCTCTACTTCGTTGAGGTTTGGGGCTATGCTGACCTTTCACCTGTAGAACACCGCCCTAATCTACTTCGTTGAGGTTTGAACACCGCCCATAATGTTGTGGAATCTGTTGTTAATTGTCAGCAATGATTTAATATAATTTGCTGCCGAGTTCAGCAAGCAGCTGATTTGTTATGTTAATGCATTATTTGGATTTATTTGTTCAATGCATTGTTTGGAATTATTGTTGTTAATGCATTGTTTGGAATTATTTGGGAATTGCCCTGTCATTTAATTACCATTTACGAGCGACCAGCGCAACCGTCTGTAATTCGTTGCATTTCGATTAATCATTTTAGTAGTAATATGTAGTTATTTGCTACGACCATGTCGTACAGTTAAACCGTAGGGATTAGCTTAATAAATAAACATTTAGAGTTCACATTTTCTGTCAAAAATTGTGTTTGGCTTTATGAAAAGGATCTCTCCTTATCATTTGATTTTGATAATTAATAATTGAACATTTAAAATACTCATTTATGGTATTTACAGCAACTTGAACGTAGTAATACACACGACCGGCTCAATTGATTAGCCGAGTTGGCTTCTGGGAGTACATGTGCACAGATCTGTTTAACGGTACAAATACCAGGTGTAGATCGCGTTAAAGATAGAGCCGCGAATGCTTTGGGCTCCCTTTTTCATGACGTGTGCAGAAGCAGCGTTTAAGGACCATTCGTTTCTGATTTCAATATACATAATCACTCATTTTATTGAATTTTAATTACATTAATTAAAGTGGGGTCCTGATTAAGGTCAACAATTTGAATTGTCATTTAAAATGTACTTATGCTAAATAGGGCTTTATGCTCATTTTCTTTTATGGATCGTATACTAGAATGTTTTAATTAGCTGGTTCGCATACCATCTACCCATATGTACAGGTTGTGTCGTATATTTTGGTACCGTGTTGGTCATTATATGTGTATTAATGTACTCTGACTTTTATTTGCTACTGCATCGAGTCTCTGCTTTCTTGTATAAGCAATTTAGGTTTGCCGTTACTCGTTTCAACTGGGAGTAATTAAACTGAAGCTAGACAACGGCGTGGCGCCCATTCCGGATCCTGAAATTACAGGTAATTCGTCCTTTGGAACTCACTCCCATCTTCGGCTGAGAGGCCGCGAGCGTAAACTCCCATGCTACCCCTTTTTGGTTGCAGAGATTCCTGAGCAGGTATTAGTACAGAGGGACATTGTGTCGTATTGTATTCATTAATTGTTAGTTGTGGGATTGTATTAGCTTAGTATAGAAATAAGGGGTAATAGTCTTTTAAATGTTGTTATCAACTTTAAGCACAAACAAAGGGGGCTGGAGAAATGATACTTACTTTAATTGCTTACGATCCCAAGTTGCAATCAAAACACCAAATTGTCTCACTCGGGCATTGCCCAAGCGAGTCACTATCAATCGCAAATCAGGGGGGTCGCCTGCCAACTGCAGTCGAAGACGGCGTGAGTTCTAAAGATGGAAAGATTGGCGCCACCGATTTATGATAACAAAAAAAAACGAAGCCTTAACCCCTTGATTCAGCGATTGTTAGATTTCGCTCCAGCTAAATCGGAACACTGAGAAATTACTAGAAATGCGCAAAACCGGAGTCAAACAATCAAGTGTAATTAAATATGACAAGTTCGTTTTATTCACTCATAAGGTTGGGCACACACATAAAAAGATACACATAGGTAAAAAGTTTCAGGCCTGCATATGCATTGTAACTGCCCCAAGGATCCTTGTTCACAAAAATAGGGTGGCCAAATTAAAACACCAGATTATAAAATTAACGGAAATTCCTGCGGCTCCCGGATAGTGACGTTAATGTAAAATAGTAAAATTACAGCGGGCGTCCGCCTCAGGAATTTCTATACCGTTGTACATATAATAAATAAATAAATATCACAATCCGCAGCAAAAGTAGAACTGCGGCGAGGGGAAGCCTCTTACTTTACACATTAAAAAAAAATACGCCATCAAGTGATGCGTCCAGACCATTATCTACATATCTCGCGCCAGTTTATCGCGCTAATCTTACTTTAAAAGCCAAAATACTTTAGGCAGTCCTTTGTCGATTGAGCCGTACAACAGAAGCACAAATTAATAGGGCAGTAAGGTTACCTTAAGCTGATTTGAAGTTATCTTCGCGCGAACAGCATTGCAGGAACGGGCTTCTGGGGACGAGCAGTTCGCCAGGTAAGCGCATCGAGATACGTTATCGCAGAACGCAGCGGCCACAAGGCGGGATCTCCAAGTCTTAAAGGAGACCCATCACGAGGTAATCGAGATATAACTGGGGTCCAGAACGTGATGTTCAAATCGTGGTATTCGCCTATTTGGGGCCAAGTCCGAGATGTATAAGCGTACTTGGGGCCCAGCACGAGGTGGGGACTACATTATTATGAAATAAACGTTAGCGGGCACTCGAAAAGGGGCTGAAAACGGTCCTACTTACAATAAGTTTCCCCAAATGGTTTGCTCGGAAATTTTGACGTTAAAAAAGGTCTGCACCTAGCAGAATCTCCAAATTCACATACGGAGAAATGTCGAGACGCGTACAAATCCCCTAACTGAAGGGTGAGAAGTGCCTAGACAACCATAAGCACCTTCTCCAGAATGGCGACGTCGACCAGCGCCAAAACTTCCGCGACCTTATCGATCGAATGCCGGAACAAGATGACCCAATTTCGCATCGCGAGCGCTCAACAATGAGCCAAGGCTGCGTATCAAGAATGTGCAGTGCCCAAACGCAATTCGAAAAGCATCGAACATACAATAAATCGGAAATTATTGGTAACCAAAATCTCGAAAATACAGTAAGGCGAAAATTGACGGTAACAAACCCCCCTCTTACCCGGAGGAAGAAAATTTCAAAGAAATTTTCTTATACGCTAAATACGAGGCCCAAAAAAAAATAAAAAATGTCAGAAAACAACCTTGAAGAGGTTGGGACACAAAAGGAAAAAAAAGGACAAACGCGAACTAAACGGTCTGGCCACCGATACCCGGACCACGATAGGGTTTTAGGTCCTTGGCGTGCCAAGACCCCGAAAAGACAGTCCCATCGGGATCTTTCAACTGATAGACCCACCGAGAAAGTTTCTTATGAATGACAAAAGGGCCAACAAACTTAGGGGCGAGCTTGGCTGTGAAGTCTCTAGCAGCATTGGACAAGACGTGGTTCTTTCGAAGGACGGATTCCCCCACCTCAAATTCATCAGGGCGATGGCGTAAGTCGTAACGAGGCTTCGACGCTTGGTAAGCTTTCGTTAAACGCTTCCGTACGTCAAGGTAAACCTGCTTAAGGGCTTTAGAACGCGGTTCTACATCATCACGGTCAAATATGCGTTCAGGGTCATCTGGTTCTTCGGCGGGTAGAAGGTCATTAAAGTTAATTTCCCTACCAAAGTTAACGAAGAACGGGGTCATACCAGTCACTTCATGCTTAGATGTTCTGATCGCACACGCTACCGATGGTAGCAACACATCCCAATTACGCTGATTCTCTTTCACATACGCGGACAACATGGTCTTTAACACGCGGTTAACCCTCTCAGTGGGATTAGCTTGGGGATGATAGTAAGCCGTAATAGATATCCGACATCCATAGCGCTTAGCCATGTTCTGAAAGTCCCTACTCCGGAATTGAACTCCGTTATCACAAATGATCCTACGAGGGGCACCAAACAGAAGTATGACGTTCTCCTCAATATTCCTAACCACAGCGGAAGCGGTAGCGGCACGAAGGGGGAAGAACAAGGGGAACTTGCTAAACAGGTCCGCAACAACTAAGATGTGGGTGTAACCAAGGGAAGAGCGAGGCAATGGACCAACAATGTCCGTAGAGATAACCTCCCATGGGCGAGATATTTGGGAGTGTCCTCCCATGAGACCTCTAGGAGCCCTCTGCTCGGGTTTAATGCGGGAGCAAACCCCACAACGTCTAACATACTCGGCCACCTCCTGTCGCATCTTAGGCCAGTAGAAATACTGAGCGATCCGACTCAGCGTCTTATTGACACCACAGTGTCCACTCGTACGGGAGTCATGAAAACGGGACATAATATCTCTGCGTTGTTCACTAGGAGCAACAGTCTTCCATGCATCACGATCATTCGCAAGGTCAGGGTACGGAACAGACACATACTTGAACAACCTGTCATCCTCAACACGCCACAACGGAAAACGTCTAGGTCTCTGACTCACTTCGCGAATCATCTTCAGATACCACGGATCACGAGGTACGTCAGGCATAACTGCGAGCGGTACGTCCACGACATTCACGACGTCATCTACGCCATTCATGTCACTCAGGGCATTCACCACAGGTACAGCGCGAGACAAAGTGTCGGGAACTACATGATCCTTCCCTTTTCGATGTTGGATCTCGAAATCGTATTGCTGCAACCGGACAGCCCATCGCGCAATGCGACCAACGGGGTCCTTAATATTATTCAGCCACTTCAGACTATAGTGATCCGTCACAACAGTGTATTTCAAACCTTCGATGTAGGGACGCAGCCTCTCGATCGCAAACAGCACCGCCAAACACTCTCTCTCAGTCGTACTATAATTCCTTTCGTTCCTTGTTAAGGACCGGCTAATATACGCGATAACAGTTTCGCCATTAGGGGTGGACTGGGTTAAGACGGCACCAAGGCCATACTCAGAAGCATCCGTTGAGTAGTGAACGGTAAAGAGAAGTCGGGACACGATAAAATCGGAGCCGAAACCAAACAATCCTTGAGGGTGCGTAAAGCCTGATCGCAGTCATCGTTCCAAATGAACCGTCTGTTCTTCTTCAACAAAGAAGTCAAGGGAGCTACAACCGTCGAGAAATCCGGCACGAACCTCCTGTACCAGGAAGCCATACCTAGTATGCGTCGTACCTCAGACACACAGGTGGGAGTGGGAATCTTCAAAATGGCCTCGACCTTACTGGGGTCCACTAATAAACCTTGAGCGTTCACAACATAGCCCAAGTAACGCAACTCAGACTTACAAAAACAACATTTATCCTTATTCAAGGTCAGACCCGCCTTGAAGAGACGAGACAGTACCTCTTGCAAAACCGTCAGGTGTCGGTCAAATGAATTTGTGCAAATAATTACATCGTCTAAGTAAGCGAAGACGTAGGGTTCAAGGTCAACACCTAGCACATTGTCTAACAGTCGCTGCCAAGTCGCTGACGCCGTATGAAGGCCAAAGGGCATACGTTTAAATTGAAAGAGACCACGGTTCGGCACAGTAAAAGCGGTAAGTGGGCGAGAAGACTCGGCTACTGGGATCTGCCAGTATGCGGATTTAATGTCGAGGGTAGTTAGGTAGCGAGCATCCCGAAGTTTGTCAAGAGTCGCATTCACAAATGGTAACGGGTAGGCGTCAGGTTGACTGACCTGATTGAGACGTCGATAGTCGACACAAAATCGATAGGTGGAGTCTTTCTTTTTAATCATGACGATAGGTGAAGCCCAAGCTGAACAAGAGGGTTCCACAATGTCGTCCGCCAACATTTTATCCAACTCCGCATCGACGTATTTCTGTAAGGCAGGGGAGATGGGATAGTAGCGTTGCTTAATTGGGGGTGAAGTCGTCTTAATTTCATGAGCTACCAAATGAGTACAACCAAGTTTCGTACCCATAGACGAAAAAGCATTTTCCACCAACGCCTCTAACCTAACACGTTCTTCAGGGGATAAATGTTCAGCTGATTTAATTGCACACAGTTCAGCACTCGGGGCACTCTTGCCAAATGACCACTCGCCACGACCAAGTCAGGAATAATTTCCATCCTACGCCAAAAATCGGTTCCCAAAATAAGAACATGTGGTATGGACGGAATAACGAGAAGGTCCATCACCACAACACGATCCCGCAGAACAATGGGTACGGACACAGTTCCAATCGCCTGACATTCATCACCATTCGCAACCACACATGATTGGGCGTGAGTGACATTTAGATTACACAAAGGTTTCAGTTTAGTCCAACCATCCCTACCGACAATCGTTCGCGATGAGCCAGAGTCAAGGAAGCCTAACATTTTGACACCATACACACTAACATTTAAATAAGGGCGTTGATCATGACCCATGCTATTTAAAATAAAATCCAAAATAATTTTCTTGGCCATAGGGAGTTCATAAGGGGTATTCTTAAGTTCGGCCGAACCAGGACAGCGCGTTAATCGGCCACTTAACGTCGCTGACGGGCGTTTCCCGCACACGAGGGGCAAGTTCGCACGGTAACATCTGCCTTGCCACAACGGTAGCAATGCATTCGCCGAGGGGCGGAGCAGGCGGCAGCACGGTGACCTAACTGTCCACAATTCCAGCAATTGGCTGAAGATGGTTCCGCGACCGGACGAGAAACAGGTAAAGCCGTGGAACAATATTCGGCCTGACGGGGAGCACGACTTTCGGGGGCAGCATGTAGGGCACTCACACGAGGCGCGAGCCGAGGCTTGGAGTAAGCGAGGTCGGGTTCGACAAGTCCTCTAAGGGTGGTAGGAGGGCTTTTATATTTGGCCGCGTGACGGTGCGCGTCCTCGATTTGTTTGCAGACTCTAGTTAAGCCAGCGACTGTAACAGTAAGTTCCCTAGCTAACTGAGAATACAAGTAGGGCAGCAGGTTACGACGAATATGAGTCACGCGCGAAGCTTCACTAGGCAAGCTAGGTAAACGTCGAAACAAGGCTTCCATGGCCGCTACATAAATTGTGACCGGCTCGAATTCGCCCTGAGTCCTGTTTCGTATTTCTTCCCACAACGCAAACTCGTAATCTTCCGGGAGAAATGCAGCTCGCAGCGCATATACCAGTTGATCCCACGAACTAACCGTGTCACGCACCGACCTGAACCATAATAACGCGTTATCCGTGAAGAGTTCCACAGCCGCAGTGAATAACTGTTCCTTACTAACACCTCGAGCTACCCTCAATTCCTCTACACGCTCCAAAAAACTGTTCAGCCCAGAATCTCCATTAAACCGAACGTTCCATTTATTAATGGCTAAAGCATTAACACAATTACTGCGAGTGGGTGGAGGCACAATTGATTCGGCTAGCCAAGTAGAATCACGAAGGGGCAAGCTTGGTCGCCTCGACGCCGAAAGACTCGCGGGTGACGGCAGGGGTTCAAAACGCACGCGGGGAGACATGTCCGGAGGGTGAGTGACATCTTCACCAAAATTAGGCGAAAAATTGTCAAAGGCGCTAACCGGGTCTTGGATGTTAGAAGTCGCTTCCCTTTCGCGATTAATCAGATTATTCTCGGTAGTCACCGGGGGTTCCGACGCTTTGATATGAACGTCCTCAATAAGTTCTAAACATTGAGTCATACGGCGATCTTTAAGAGCGAGGAGAAGATCGTCCGCTTTCAGGTAGTTCAGTCGACCACAAACATGCATTAAACGACTATTCAACCGCTTGTATAAGTTATCGGATAAGGGAGCTTGGTTCTCATCTAATTCGCGCCTAATCTCCACCAACTTGCCTTCACAAATTCCTAGCTGTTCCTCAACGTCTAATGGGACTTCGGCAAAACTAACAGGAATCGTCTTTTCAACTCGAAGCCTAGCTCTCAACAGTTTCCTTTTATCGTCAACTGTCCCCTCCACTGAAACACCCCTAATCATTAACTCGAAATTTAATTCGTCCGCCCTCAGTCGATCAATATCCATTTCGATACCAAAAAGACAAACAAATCTAGACGCAATAAAATTTTCCCTCTTAAAATAATTCCTAGTACGCCCCTGGCGCGATTCGAAATATTAAATTACACAATAACCCAAATAACAAGAATCGCGAATAAATATTAAAAAAAAAAGGGATACGCCACTGGAATAGACCGACTATATCCTACGCCACTGGAATAGACCAACTATATCCTACGCCACTGGAATAAATAAATGTACCCGACAAATAAATTTAAAACGAGCCGACAGCAAGGAAATGCCGCAAATCTTAAGCAATATTGAAGGAACACAGCGAAACCAAATTATCACGATTAATGTAACAGCACTGATCAGCTGATATTTCACAATAAAAGAACGCAAGGGGAAAATTTACCGCAATGCTTCAAAACCAGCTTTCGGCAATCAAACTGCGTTACCTCTTCCACTTTAAGTGAATAAATCTAAATTGATCAATTCGGTTTCAATCGATAAATTCCTAGATAAACATGCAAAATATATTTTTTTTAAAACGTTTAAACAAAAATTTAGAATAGATATATATAGCTAAATAACCATGCAACCTATTTTTTTGTATTTTTTCTAAACTCTTAAAGATCTTAGAACAAATAAATTGCTAAATAAACATGCAACCTATTTTTGTATTTTAATCCTCTTGAAAATTTGGAATAACTAAATAGCTAAGTAAACATGCAAAGTACTTTTATATTTTAAAACCCTAAACGTTTTAGAATCGATCTAAAACACAATTTTGGTGAGGAAATATCCTACAGCATGAAATGTGAAACAATTCAATACGAGCTTGACCCGAGGTCAAGATAAATAAACGTTATCTACACGGCCGGCGCAATTCTACCTGCTGAAAATACCTTTAACGCTTCGATTCAAATTTAAGCGTTTTTACTAATGAGTGAATAAAACGTTCGTAATTACGTTAATTAAACACAAGCCTGCACGTTGGGCGTCAAGTTTTTGTTATCAACTTTAAGCACAAACAAAGGGGGCTGGAGAAATGATACTTACTTTAATTGCTTACGATCCCAAGTTGCAATCAAAACACCAAATTGTCTCACTCGGGCACTGCCCAGGCGAGTCACTATCAATCGCAGATCAGGGGGGTCGCCTGCCAACTGCAGTCGAAGACGGCTTGAGTTCTAAAGATGGAAAGATTGGCGCCACCGATTTATGATAACAAAAAAAAAACGAAGCCTTAACCCCTTGATTCAGCGATTGTTAGATTTCGCTCCAGCTAAATCGGAACACTGAGAAATTACTAGAAATGCGCAAAACCGGAGTCAAACAATCAAGTGTAATTAAATATGACAAGTTCGTTTTATTCACTCATAAGGTTGGGCACACACATAAAAAGATACACATAGGTAAAAAGTTTCAGGCCTGCATATGCATTGTAACTGCCCCAAGGATCCTTGTTCACAAAAATAGGGTGGCCAAATTAAAACACCAGATTATAAAATTAACGGAAATTCCTGCGGCTCCCGGATAGTGACGTTAATGTAAAATAGTAAAATTACAGCGGGCGTCCGCCTCAGGAATTTCTATACTGTTGTACATATAATAAATAAATAAATATCACAATCCGCAGCAAAAGTAGAACTGCGGCGAGGGGAAGCCTCTTACTTTACACATTAAAAAAAAAATACGCCATCAAGTGATGCGTCCAGACCATTATCTACATATCTCGCGCCAGTTTATCGCGCTAATCTTACTTTAAAAGCCAAAATACTTTAGGCAGTCCTTTGTCGATTGAGCCGTACAACAGAAGCACAAATTAATAGGGCAGTAAGGTTACCTTAAGCTGATTTTAAGTTATCTTCGCGCGAACAGCATTGCAGGAACGGGCTTCTGGGGACGAGCAGTTCGCCAGGTAAGCGCATCGAGATACGTTATCGCAGAACGCAGCGGCCACAAGGCGGGATCTCCAAGTCTTAAAGGAGACCCATCACGAGGTAATCGAGATATAACTGGGGTCCAGAACGTGATGTTCAAATCGTGGTATTCGCCTATTTGGGGCCAAGTCCGAGATGTATAGGCGTACTTGGGGCCCAGCACGAGGTGGGGACTACATTATTATGAAATAAACGTTAGCGGGCACTCGAAAAGGGGCTGAAAACGGTCCTACTTACAATAAGTTTCCCCAAATGGTTCGCTCGGAAATTTTGACGTTAAAAAAGGTCTGCACCTCCAAATTCACATACGGAGAAATGTCGAGACGCGTACAAATCCCCTAACTGAAGGGTGAGAAGTGCCTAGACAACCATAAGCACCTTCTCCAGAATGGCGACGTCGACCAGCGCCAAAACTTCCGCGACCTTATTCGATCGAATGCCGGAACAAGATGACCCAATTTCGCATCGCGAGCGCTCAACAATGAGCCAAGGCTGCGTATCAAGAATGTGCAGTGCCCAAACGCAATTCGAAAAGCATCGAACATACAATAAATCGGAAATTATTGGTAACCAAAATCTCGAAAATACAGTAAGGCGAAAATTGACGGTAACAATGTTTCATGCCACTAACCTTTAAAAAATGTTGAAATTCGTCAGATGCTGTTGCATTATCCGAACATAATTGTTTAGGCAAGCCAAATTTTGAGAACGTTTCGCATAAACATTGAATTAACTGCATTTGTTGAAGTAGGTACTTGGAACTTCAAAACATTCGATCCATTTACTCGTCGCGTCTTTTAATACCAAATATTCTTTATTAAAGAAAGGACTGAAAAAATCCACATGTAATCTAGTCCAAGGTTGGTTTGGCCAATTCCACGGAGTTATATGCACCTGCTTATCAAGAACACGACGCCACGCTGATACGGCACATCCCAGCGCATTGTTATCTCTTTGCCACATTGCGAATTATGTAAAATGTTCGATCCATTCTTTGCTTGTTTGTAACAGGGTTAAGACGGTTTTTGCTTTTACCTGTAATTACAAAATAAAGTTCATTTTTAAAAAGCTGTTTTTTCATGTAATTATTTAACTGGCGCAGTCGGTAGGATAGTGCGCGGTTGTGGAAAATCTCTTTCGCATCGTGCCGGAAAATTAGAGACTTTTCGCGACTTTGGAGTTTCAACCCCTTCAGCGTAGATCCTGAATCATTCATTCGAGGACATCGGGAACAGCATCTCTGTGGCCAGCAAAGGATCGGACCCTCTGTTTAAGGACTTTGGGAAATATAGGGTAGTGTACAGTCTATTGCAGACAATTTAGTATTTAAGAAGATATTTTTGAATAAAACGTTCTTTTAAAATTTTAACAAA
This sequence comes from Agriotes lineatus, assembly GCA_940337035.1. Taxonomy (NCBI): domain Eukaryota; kingdom Metazoa; phylum Arthropoda; class Insecta; order Coleoptera; family Elateridae; genus Agriotes; species Agriotes lineatus. The sequence goes on along the minus strand of CALNHX010008393.1, from coordinate 14,145 downwards.
TAAAAAGTAATTATAATTATCGATAAAACATTCTTTATGATTGAAATTGTCGAGCTGTTGGATCAGTTAAATAACCTTACGTTTGAAGAAAATCCAACAAGTTCTGACATTGCTCAAATTGAGGCAGGTTATTCTAATAGTGAGAATAATACAGCATTAATAAACATGACGAATGCTAATCAAATTAAGCAACCAAATCAACCGGCTCAAGTGAACTGGAATCTTTTTAAGTCTAAAATAGAAATTATTAAGCCTTTTGATGGCGACGGCGATACTTTGAATAAATTTATCACTCGTTGCGAAAGTTTAATTGCAAGTTATAGTAAATTTAAAGACCCAGAGCTTGATCAACACATTTTCGAATGCATCCAAGAAAAGTTAATTGGTAGGGCAGAAGCGATGGTAGGTAATAGAGTAGAATTGAATACCTGGTAGAGTTTAAAAGAGGCTTTGGTGCAGTGTTTTTCGAACCGTAGGGATTTGAATTGCTTAGTGCAGGAATTAACCAGAAATAGGACGTATAAAGGTGAACATTTACTAAATTTCGGTAGCCGTCTCCAATTACTAAGAAGCAACGTTGCACAAAGAACAAGCAACGATGTTAAACTTAGTGAATCAGAAAAATTATGTCGAATCAATCATTATGATAAAATTGCACTTGATACGTTTATTGCAGATTGCACTGGTATTTTAAAAAATAACATGCATTTAAAAAAGCCAGCTTCTTTAGAAGACGCCGTGGCATATGTTAATAAATTTGAGAATTTTGAAAGACTTCACGGTAGTTTAAGCGATAATAGTAAACAAAACTTCAAAATTAATTTTGGCAGTAATAGAAACGTGAATCCAACGAACATTCAAAACAATGCTTCATACTCTCAACCGAATGGGTTTCAATCGCACTTTAATGTCCCTCAATATTTGCAAAACCAAAATTTATCAGTAAAGCCAGTATGGACCAATCAGCCTATAAATATTCAACCCAAACAACAACCTCCTAGAAGATACCCCACTAATTGGGAAGTTTTTGGTCCCCCTCGTAATGTGTTTAGACCAAACCAAATTCCTACAAGCCAATTGCCTAAACCGGAAGCGTAAAGCCAGAACACACCATTTTACAGCGCTCTAATACGTTCAGTCGTGGTGTGTTTAGGCTTCAATTTTGAAGGCCATTTTGTAGGACAATTCACACCTCGTTGTAGCGCTGCAATGCGTTTTACCTGATTGAAGAAAATGTGAATGTAGTAAAAATACCTCCAATAGTTTAGTGATATAAAGTGCATCTTTAAATAATATCTTTTTTGGTTTCTTAGTTTCTTTTAATTTTTTAAATCTCGCTTGTCGCTAAATTCTTGAAAAAAAATTATGTCCATTTTAGGTTTTAGATATACTCATGTATGGGTTATTTTTACCTTTCTCTTCACAAACCTCTTATCCTTCACAAACTCAACTATAGAAATTCAAATGTTTAATAATGAATTATTTTATTGAAACTTTGGAGATAGGATTTTTTCCATAAATTTATTTATTTTATTTGTAGAAAAACTAATAATGATAGACTGACCAAGAAGTAGTCTTGTGTGTGGCCAAGTCATAAGCAAATTAATTAGAAATTTCCAAATGAACTAACCAGAAAATCAAATATCTATTTATTATATGTATTATAGAAAAAATAAGGTACTTTTACAGTACTCGTACTAATAAGAAGTCGCATCCACCTACTATAGCAATCCATAGGCTTACTTTTTATCGATTGTTTAATTTTAAGTTTAAATGTGCTAAAGTTGCCCAGCATTTAATTTGGTTTCGAATGTTATTAAATAATTTTGAGAATAAATAAGTAGACTTTGATTATTTTTTTGCATAACACGCAAAAGTGTTTCCTTACTTCTGCTTTTATATTTGTGAGCAAATCTCGTAAATGAATATTGGTATCTATAAGAACAAATAGCTAATGAAAATACATATACTTGCCTCACAGATAATACTCCAGACTCCAAAAATAACGTTATATATCTTTTTTAAATATAATTTTTAAAACTACTTTTTGCAGATTTTCAAAAGCAACAAATATCAACTCGCAGGATTACGGATTGTACCAAATCAAAATAAATATATTTTATAGTTGCTATTTTGGTTATATTTTTGAGTAATTTGAATTTGTATAAAGTTTTTGTTAGACTTATTACCTGTTCTTCGATATGTTTATTCCATTTTTGATTTACGTATATTAAACACCTGTACATTTACAATGTTTTATATTATTACTTATGTAATTTAAGGTATGAATAAAAATAATGGGTTGAATAGGTAATTTTTTGTAGGAAAAATATGTAAATTTAGTTTAGAGCAAATTTGGTAATAAGAAATACCTATTTAATTTATGGATTATCACAGAAATTTAATTTTCCACCTTTAGTATAAGTTCGACAGTTATCTGCTTCAAATATAATGGCTCTATATCATCTGCAAGTGAGGTGATTTGAGCTTCAATATTTAATTACAGCTAGACATTTTAGAGAAACAAAATTGAGCCCAGAACTGTACCTTGAAGTACTCCTAGTTTAACATGCAATTCGGTGATTTTTTGATACTGTGTACTTTGGTACTATGGAAAATCGTGTCAAAAGCCTTTGTAGATCAAAGTCCACAGTTAAAGTATTTTAGTGGCCTCTAACTTATTGCATAAATTATCTATAAGTTTCTAAGTTGCTTCATTAGTTCCCACATTATTACGAAAACGGAAATCGATAGGTAATGATTAAAACATTAAAAGATAATATTTCAAATGTGTTGAAGAAATTCATCATCCTAACTTTTACTAAATCTTTCAATTATTTTGCTTATACTTTTAATGAAATAAGTCTATAATTAATTCATATTCTTATTGGGGTATTTGGACACTCTGCAAATTAAAAATATTAAATAACGAAAATATTAATAACGAACGTTTCGAGGGAAAATCTGTCCTCGTCTATAACTATTTACACTTGTTTCGTCTCCTGATTTATGTATTAGTATTGTTACGTTTTGCGTTCTTGAATGAAAATGAACTATACGCGGTTGTAAGAATAGACTGTACTTTAGTGAGCCATAATAAATTTGTATCCTAAATATTTTTAGGTAGAATTTCGTAGGCAAAATGGTCGTATTAAAGTTACAACATGCGAGTATTTAGCCGGTCTTTAGAAACGTGCCTTTCTCTGGGAAGATGGAAATATTCCAAGCCCACGGAATGATTAAGGGCAAATTTATGAAACTTTACCTCGTAAGCCGAAAAATTAGGCAGAACTACGTGCCGCCTATTTGTTTTAGTAGAGTTGTAAAACTTTATTAGCGATAATTTGCGAGGTGTCGACCGCTTGACTAATTTTAGCGTGTGAAACCTTCAAATTGGTCGAATTCATAGAGCTAATATGTGACAGAAGTCCAAAATTTAGAACTGCTCTGATAAGCTTATTTGGAAATTTGAGAACGCCTACCGAGTTTTCTTGGTCAAACTGGACTTAGAATTTAGTTAGTTAATAAGTAACGGTGTTAAACTTAAGTTGTTCTGTAAACGGCAGAAAATAAATGCAAGTATTTGAACTTAAGTGTCTTATATATCTCGCAACAGTAACTTTAGGGCCGGTTGCAGAAAGCAATGTTAAGTCTGGTGTTAGCTAACGCGACGTCAAAGTGAACAAAAACGAATCAAATCTCAAATGCTTATGACAACTAATACATTAGTAAACAAAATTTGATGCAATTTTGTTCACTTTGACGCGATGTTAGCTAACACCAGACTTAACATTGCTTTCTGCAACCGGCCCTTAGTCTTCGTGTACAAGTATATTTTGACTAAAAGGATTGCCAGTTACCCCGACTTTAGACGAATTTGCGACAGTATAATTATACTACTTTTGAATACATTCGGGTAATTCTCATTCGTCAAACATAAATTAGTGATATGAGTAATGGATTTTGAAATAATAAAGATAAGGTTTCTATACAATCATTGGTTATACCATCAATTTCAGCTGAATAACGATTTTTTTTAAATTTTAATGTGTTTTATTGAAAGTGTCACGAAATTTATTAGCACAAACGTTACTAACGTTAATTTGTTTTGCCATGTCAATGCCCACATTCTGGAAAAAGTTATTTATATAATTAGCTTTAATAACATTATCGCTAATTACATTACTCTCTTCAACAAGGAAATCAATTTCGGATATCCTAGTTTCCAAATTAGCTATTTCATTCACTATTTTCCATGTTTCCTTAATGTTGCCGTGTTTATATTCAAATTAAACCAAAGTATAGCTAGAACGTTTTATTAATAGCTGTGACGTTTAATATAAGGATTAAAAATAATTTTTCACATTTTCTATAGAAATTTAAGAAACTACTAAACTATAAACAATAATAATGAAAATATGCGTACATACATTATTAAAAAGATAGCACAATAATAAGTCAGTAACTTGTTCCATGGGTTTTGCATTGGGACGATTGAGCATCGCATTTTCTGAGAAACTTTTTTTTCTTTTACGATTTCTTGATTGTCCTAATTCCATTATTAGTAGCTTCAGCGTACTTATGCGAACGTTTTGTCCGTCCGTCCGTCCGTCCGTCCGTCCGTCCGTGCGTCTGGATCGCCTGTAACTTTCGAACGGCTACAGATATCGAAATTTTGAAAGGGGGCAAAGTTGTTGCTAAGGTCCCGAGCACCTTCATGCGCTATTTGGTTTTGGCAAAAGGTGCCGATTTTCCACTTTGCAAAATTTCCAAGCATTGTAGCACAGTGGCAGCTTGTCCACTTGGCGCCATCTACAGAAGTTCGGTGGTCACGTTTTGAACTACACATTCTGAAGCTACTCTTTAGATCTGTAGTTGAGCAGTTATTGGAAGGTCTACCTGTTTGTATGCGTTGCCGACCATCAGTTAAACCTGGTCTTGGCTTTCTGCGAACAGAAGTTGGCTGCACTCCTATTTTTCTCGAAAGCTTTGATTTAGCTTTTGCAACAGCTACCTCGTGGTCTCCATCGTTTTTCTTGTTCTCCTCATTAGAATCTTGTATTAGGTCGTGCACATCCATCAACTGAAAAGACATTTTTTACGTATATTTCGGTGCTTACAGTGTAAGATTTCTTAGGTGTTCGTGTATCATCCATGTTCTTATAAAAATTCACTGGCGCACTTCGGCCTAAAGCAATTCTTGCAAAATCAACTTTATAATCAGTGGTACGACGAGGTGCAGTGTTAACGTAACTTTTGAACTTTTCTTGTAGTGCACATATGTTTACAAAATCGCCCACTTTGTCCAAAGGAGCAATCGCACATTTCAATGTCAGTAAACACGCTATACAACATTTTACTGTCTAGTTTTGGGGTTACATGATAGCATGATTCGTCTATGTGAGATACAAACATATCTTTTGCTTTACGTACAAATTCCATGTATACTAATTCCTGTTCACTACAGCGGGAACTTCAAGTAAACGGCGCTTGTGATAATTTTCAAAAGTGTCAGTTATAAACTCAAATACTCAATTAAAGCACATGCATTATTAAAAACACGACAACGTTGCAAAACTATATCTCGGAAAATCCTTATCGATGCCTCTGCATAGTTGTTAGTATTATTTCCATGGGTTATTATTTTCGTACGGTAACATAAACACCATTCTTTACGTCGGATCCATACATTTACTAGATGGTGTTTTAAATTTCTATATTGCGCTTTCTCTAAATATTTTATCAAACTTAAATAGTTCTTTAGGCAAAGTGTTAGAAGTGCATTTTTTTTTTCACAAGTATGGAGGGTTATTAAACGAGGCACAGCCGAGTTTAATAATCCACACGCGTGAAAAATAAGCACGCTAACACGAGTTGTCTATAAGATTTTTTAAAATTTCATGAAATATTCAAATCGAAGCCTATTTTGTATAGAATTTTATTGGCCTTAATTTTAGTCAAGTGGGTTGGTCAGTTCTGGTAATTTGGGAAAGGTCTTTATTTATTGAAGTCTGTAATTTGTTCATGTCAAAATAAAACTAAAAATGAATAAATAATTTTCTACTAAAATCTCTCATTCCTAAATTAAAAGCAGTGTCACTTTTTTTTCAATGAATGAAAAAAAAGTCGACACTTCACACCCTGAAATTAATTTAAAAGCTCCTACTTATTTAAATGGAATTTGATAAAATAGCTCTTCGCAATCTTCTACAGTTTCCGCGTAAATTAATTCTTGAAATTAAAGAATTATTGCTTTTCTACTATTTTTGTGAATATTATGATTGGAATCCCACAACCATCGCCAAAATACTTGACACATGTGAAAAGTGCAACGCAGAAGAACAGATGATGGAAACACTGACCTAAGTGTACTTCTTTCAACTTGGCTATCATCTGTTAAAAATACTCGTGGAAAATCTTCATCTGATAGTCTATTTTTAAGAAATATATCTTTAATAGAAGCAAATTCAAGTGTATAATTTCCTTCCTTTCCACAGTGGACTGACAAAAATGTAACGTAATGGTCAGCAGTTATTCCATCAACATAATTTGCAATAGATATAGGAGAGTGGGTGGGTGTTGTGTCGTCCTGCAGCACGGTGTGGTTTGTCGAGTTAAAATGGGTTATTAATATCCAGCAAAACACACCACGATGTAGCACTGCCTTTTAAAACAGTGAGCTATAAAATGGTGTGTTCTGGCATTACGCAAACCGGAACCCATGTCAACGACATCGAGGCATCCAACGATGCTTTCAAAAAGATCCCCCACTCAACAACTTAATAAACCGCAGTTTTTGAATCAAAACTCTCAAAACTATTTTCAAAATTTTCAAAGACACCCTAACCAACAAAGACCAAACTTTGTTTTCGAAGAATTACACTCAAATGAATGCGATAGCGAGAATGTGGATTTTTGCAATGTTTTTGACTCAGAAACCTTGAATTATGATGAGACAACAAATTACCCTTGAGAGAATCAGTATGAAATTTGCGAAAATGATGACAATAATGAAAAATACTACGAAAGTAACATTGAATCGGATACCAACGGAACTGAAAATTTTCTTTTGGACTGCCGAACACAAAAAACCAAGCCAGAAATAAATATCTCCTCCCATAATGTGTTACCTTACGTAGAAATTGAAAACCCAAAATTAAAACTATTGATTAATACAGGTAGTTTTAGATCAATTATTAAACCATCTATAGTAGAACAATTTTATCCGCAAACAATTTATCACGCCAATACCGTAATAAAAACAGCTATTGGGAGCAAAAATGTTAGATATCAGGCAATGATACCAGCATTTTCGGAATTCCATAGCGACCACTAAATTGATTTCATTTTATTTGATTTTCACGATTACTTCGACGGAGTAATAGGTTTAGAAGATCTTATTCAAATGAATCTTAATATTGATTTAGTTAACAAAAAATTAATAGGGCCTGTAGGGCATGTGCAAATTCCGTTTAAATTTCGACAACCCTTTGATGTTAATTTTTCGTTTTCGGTAAATCCCGAAGAGAAATTGATTAAGAATCTCCCAGTTACTGTGTATAATGGAGAAATTTTAGTTAACGAACGCAATATTGATAAACTTTTCAATCCACAAGATTTTGATTTTAACCCTTTAGAAACCTTTTCTATTGACAATAATCTAGGAGATATTGATCAAGTAATTCAAGAAGCACTAAACGAAAACCAACCAATTCCATATTTGGATAATGATAGTATGGTTTACGAAAAGCACAAGATCCTTCTTCCGAGCAGCAGTATCCAAAGTTGAAATAACCTTTATGGTCGCACATCTTCGTTAGGAGACGTGTCATAAGAAGAAGAAGAGTATACAGGGCTCTGAAAAGTATCTCGGAACATCACATATGTTTAGACAGTATAAAATGACGTTAATGTAATAATTTAGCAGGGTGACGTTCGTCTTACAATTCAGCAGGCCGTACACAGAAAAATACGCTGGCTGTAGCAAAGACGACTCAAAATGGCTGCCTTTTTTAAAATCGACCACACTGTCCTTACATAGCCACTGTAGGGTGGGTTGTCCGGAAGCGCCACTAGTTCGAAACGGTCCAAACCAGAAAACCTACATGTATTAACATAAATCCCTAAACCTCATAACATTTTTTATGAAGCAATAAATTCAAATTAGAAATTGCTATATAGTCCAGTCACTATGTTGTATGTACGCAATTTTGATTCAAAAACTTTCGGTATTGGAATATCGGGTACTTTAATTAACTAAATTGGTTTCGATCATACCTAGCTGGTATGACCCAATGTGTTGTAATTTACGGCTTTGCATCACAAGCTACTAGCGTGAGTTCTGGTGTACCGCAGGGATCAAACTTGGACTCTACGTTATACATCGCGTTCATTAATGATCTTACTTTTAGTTTAAAAACCTTTCTGTTATATGCAGATGATCTAAAATTATTTGCTAAAGTAAACTCACAGGCGGACTGCCTAATTATACAACAAGACGTAAACCGTGTTTCCAGCTGGTGCAAAATCACTAAAATGTCACTAAATATAAACAAATGTCACAAAATTTCTTTTTGCAGGAACAAGTCACGTATTGATTATAAATACCAGCTGGATGGCAATATACTTAGTGAAGTGTCTAACAGACGAAGCTTTGGCATTATATTTAGCAACACTTATTATTTTGATAAACATGTTTCGCACATTGTCAGTAAAGCCAACAAAATGTTAGGCTTTATATATGTCGAATAGCCAAAGACGTTCAAAATATCGATACTTTAAAATTGTTGTACTTCGCATATATACGTTCACATCTGGAATACTGTAGTTTCATTTGGAATCCTTACTACCGAATGTATGTAAACAGAATAGAATTAATTCAAAAGCGATTTATTAGGTTTGTTAGCAAAAAAATTGGTTTGAGGTCTAACTATACTTATAATTTAGTACGTAATAATTTATTGTCTTTAGAACATAGAAGGACTCTGCAAGATCTTAAAGAACTTTTTAAAATTACTCATAGTTTTTACAATGACTGCACAATAATACCTCGAATTAATATTCACTTCTAGGATAGTTTGTGGTTCCCTTTTCAAAGAATATAACTTCAATTTTTAAAAAATCGTCTGGTTTTGACATGTACAGTTTTGGTCTGATATTTTTTGCTTAAATAATATTGCTCGTAATATTGTAATGTTAGTTTTACTGTTTATATATTTTTACCTTGATTCAAAATGCACTTTTGTTTAATTAGTTTCTCATGGATTGTACGTTCTTTTTTCTGTAGTTTATATGTCCAAACCTATTAGTGGATGGCTGCCTCGGCAGCCTATCTGTTGGTTTGGCTGGTGGATACACAATAAATAAATAAATAAACAAAACTATTGTTCAAAGAAAAAAACACATGGTAAAAGCCGAAGAGGCATATCCTCTAAACGATGCCTTGATATCACGCCGGCAGTATTAGACGAACCACCTATTTTAAATGGGTTTAAATTCTGAATGCGTAATGGACCACAACACATCAATCATGATGTAATGATGAATGAAAAAGATAGTTTATGTATTGTCCAATTATCATTCCAAATAGTTAATGAAGTACTTATATTTATTCTAATAATGTAATAATATTTTTATATTTCAGAATACATAAAATAACATATTACATCCTGTAAAAGTCACATGGATTTGAAACTCGTATTGTAAGCAGTGATGTCAGATATACCATTTTAGCGGTAAATCTAGCACTTTCGTTTCACAATACTGCGCTAGTTATGTAGTATTAAACGCCGACTCCTAGTAGATAAAGTTTATCTCCTTGCCGGAGCCGCATTATATTATCTTATCATGTGCTGATGTATTTCCTATGCAGAGATCACCTGCAAGGCAGCTTCTGTATTTAGTTTTAGTTCGTAGCTGCATGTCATAATTAAAACTTGTATTGTTACGACTCCGTCGGTAATTTAAGTTTTTCAATAAAGAACATTTTTAAAAACTTGTATCGACGTTAAACAAACATCAATGGCGCAGTCTTGTGGATTTTTGGCAAATTAAGAGCGAATATCTTAATTTCCAAAAGAAACCTGCTACTCAACCCCGCTGGTTCGAAGCATTTCAACAATCAAATGCCGAAGTCCCGCAACTGAAGTTGGTACCGCCGAGCCGAAGGAACAAGCATCGTCCGAAGTCGAGGCACCACCAATTCCAGTCACCCCCATTCATTGTGAATGCCTGATTATTGGAATCGACCCTTAAACAACGCAGCTATGAAAGCGTAAGCGTAAAATTTTACATATTATTGCAAGTGAAAGTGCAACGATTTGCTTTTTACTAAATAATTTAATATTTACTAACATTATTAGCTTTAAGCAATTAGTTCTAAGATTGGGTAAGTGCAAAACGAGATGAGATACTGGCGTACACGTTAGGTGTGCTTAATAATTCAGCCAATCGACTTTGCACTTATGCGTAGGTACCCTGATTAGGTTAATTTTAAGGCCCTACTAACGTAAAAAATATTTAAATAAATAATTAATGATTGACACGGACACTTCGTCAGAAAGTGAATCCGAACAAGCGAACATATTTGAACAATCAACTTTAGTGAATCGCGTTATTTTAAGACCTCCACGTTTAACAATGGCAAACGAACAAAATCAAGTGCCTGTAGCACAATTGCAACAGCCACAACAATTGCAACAACCACAACAGTTGCAACAACCCCAACAGCAAGTGTTTAATGCGTACCCACAGGGATTTCATATGAGTATCTTAAATGAAATACCTACATTTTCCGGAAATCCATCCGAATTAAGTGAATACATTCGCGCTGTCGAAGACATCATTGTACAATTTTGGCAAGCTCAAGATCCAAACGCATATATAAATAAACTATTGTTATCTGCTGCTAGAAACCGCCTAAAAGGTGCAGCGTTAGAAATTGTAACAGGATACACTTTCATTTCATGGGCAGATTTAAAATCAACTTTAATTAGCAATTTTGGAGATCAAAGGTCTGAATTAAATATACAAATTGACATGACTAGACTCAAACAAAGTACTAGAGAATCACCAATCGATTTCTTTAATAAAGTCAGATCGCTTTTAGCAATTTTAAACTCAAAAATTTCACTGGGAAACGAAGCCCAAGATATTAAAGATTATAAACTAACATCATCAAAGGACTTAGCGTTAAAAGTATTTACAAGTGGTTTATTGGAACCCCTCGGTAGCTTTACAAGAGGCAGAGCACCTCAATCGTTAGAACAGGCAATTACAATTGTTAAAGAGGAATTAGACATTCGTTATTTTCAAGGTTTAAACAAAAATAACCCCCCGAATAATTTCTCGCAACCAAAATTTTCATTGCAAAGACCACCTACTTTCCAAAATTATCAAAAACCATTCAACACGCAACCGTTAACGCATACTTTAACACATCCAAATTATAACCAACAAAATCATTTTGCCAATTCAAGGCAACCACAGTTTAAACAAAATGCTACACCTACATTTAATTACGGAAATCAAAGTCAAACTCCTAATAGACAATTCCAAAAACCTCCAACAGATGTTTTCGCCCCAAAACGAAATTACGTACCAACATTTAAGCCAGAACCCATGCAGACAAGTACGATACAAAAACGTCCTGCATCGCAACAATTCAAAAGAACACAACCACCACGACCATTAAATCAAAATTTCAATTCAAACTTCCGACCAACTAATTACATACAACAATCTAATCAACCGCGAAATTTCCATGCCCAAGAATTATTTAACACTGATTTTTCCGAAACCGAATATTTTCAGGAGTTTCCACCTGAAAACGTTGAAACAAATTATGAATATTACAGTCAAGATACTGAATCATATCAAGAAGAATTAGACCAAACCCCTGACTTCTTCCAAGAACCAGAACCAAATTCAGAATACGAGGAACCCGAAAATGCCGTAAATTTTCGCTAAAAGCCTCGGTCGAATCTTTTTCAATCAACCCAAAATCGAATTTACCCTACATTGTTATTCCAAAAACAAATGACAAGTTACTAATTGACACAGGAAGTTCACGCACAATTCTTTCACCTGAATTTGCATATAAACATTTCCCGGAATTAATATATGAACACCCTTTCGAAATCACCACCTCTCATGGAACTACCCATCACAATTTAGTTGCAAATGTGCCTATTCAAAATTTATTTTCTGAAGAAGGAACACATTTATGTTACCTGTTTAATTTTCACACAGAATACGTAGGATTAATAGGAACGGATTTATTAGCTAACCTACCAGCAAATATAGACTATAAATGGATGCACATCCAAACCGATAAAACAACAATACCCTTTTTCTACAATCGGCAAAAATTAAAAATTGAGGAACAAAAACGCAATCAATGTAATTTTTCAAAAATTAAACCGTCTAAAACTAGCCTAAAAATTATTGAAGTACCTCCCCGTACAGAACAAATTGTCGTATTACCTGCCGTAGGAAAAGATGGCAATAAACTAGCTCCAAAGATACATTTTACTGAACATATTTCTATGCCTTCAGCTATTGTAGCATTAAAAAATAATTGGTTTCGAACTAGCCTGATAAATACATCTGATAAACCTCAAACCCTAATTATTTCTCAACCTCTTATTTTAGAAGAATACAACCCTGCTAAAGACAACATCCAAATCAATAATCATAACGAATCAATAACCAATTTAAAACAAATACTTTTTCAAAATTTAAAATCAAATTTAAGACTAGATCATTTAAATGATGAAGAACGAACGTTACTAACAAATCTTTGTCTAAAATATAAAGAAATATTTTACTCTCCTGATATTCCTTTATCGTCAATGAATTTACCTAAGCACCATATCAGAACAAAAACCGACACACCAATTTTCACGAAAATATATCGGTATCCCCACATACACCGTCAAGAAGTCAAAAGACAAATCGACAAAATGATAAAAGAAGACATAATAGAACCAAGTGAATCACCGTACAATTTCCCCATTTGGATCGTTCCAAAAAAATTAGATGCCTCGGGAAAACAAAAATGGCGCATCGTCATCGATTACAGACGCCTTAATGAACAAACTATTGACGACAAATTTCCTTTACCAAGAATAGAGACTGTACTAGACAATTTGGGCAGAGCCAACTATTTCACAACCCTTGATTTAGCTTCCGGTTTTCACCAAATTGAATTAGAAGAAAAAGATAGAGAAAAAACAGCTTTCTCTACTGAAGAAGGCCATTGGCAATTTAAACGCCTCCCTTTCGGTTTAAAGAATTCCCCTGCCAGTTTTCAAAGAGCAATAAACACTGCATTAACAGGATTAACCCCTAACCAATGTTTAGTTTATCTAGATGACATAGTCATTTTTTCAAATTCATTACAAGAACATATAACCCGGCTAGAAAACGTATTTAAAAAGTGTAGAGAAACAAATATCAAAATTCAATTAGACAAATCAGAATTTCTCCACAAATCAATAAAATATTTAGGACACATTATAACACCTGAAGGAGTTAAACCAGACCCTTTAAAAATCGAAGCAATAAAAAAATTCCCTTTACCTAGTACCAGAACTGAGATAAAATCATTTTTAGGACTTTTTGGCTACTACAGAAAATTTATCAAAGATTTCGCGAAAATAACTAAATTTCTGACTCATTGTTTAAAAAAAGAAAACAAAATTATTCACACACAAGATTTTATAGACTCCTTTGAACATTGCAAAAATCTTTTAGCTAACGAGCCGATTTTAAAATACCCAGACTTTACGAAGCCTTTTGAACTGACCACAGATGCCTCAAAATATGCACTTGGCGCAGTTCTTTCACAAGAAGGAAAACCAGTAAGTTACGCTTCACGAACACTCAACGACACAGAACAAAAGTATAGTACTATAGAGAGAGAATTATTAGCTATAGTATGGGCAACAAAACAATTTAGACCTTACTTATTTGGCACCAAGTTTACCCTTTTTACAGATCATAGACCATTAGTTTGGCTACGTAATCTCAAGGAACCGAACTCGAAATTAACGAGATGGGCTTTGAGACTAGAAGAATTTAATTTTGACGTAAAATATGTACCTGGAAAAACTAATAAAGTGGCAGATGCCTTATCCCGAATCC
>CALNHX010008392.1:0-61276 GCA_940337035.1 Agriotes lineatus | reverse complement strand
TTTAAATGTAAAATAACATTTTAACACTACATTAGAGGCTACATTCCAGCTACGTGGTATCAACATAATTAACAAGTGGTTACTTCTGTACTGTACCAGTTTCTGTATTTTTTTTTAAATTTCAACAAATAATATGTATTGGCATTTGAGTTTAATAATAATATTCATTATTTTGGTCAATAGAATATTATTTTTGTCACAGTTGTTTCTGTAAGGCAAAGTCTAGAAAATTTGTATGTATTATTTATTTCCTTGCTAAAATGATGAATGGTTTCAATCGTATGTGCATTATGACAAAGGACTTAGTATTTTGCACGAATATAATCCTACTTATTTACTGTTAATATGAAGAAATTTTCAATAAAAGATGGAAATGGATCCAAATATACTTATTTCTGCAAGGCCCAGGAAAGTTTCCTAGCAAATTATATAAAGGCAGGATTCAACGCAATGAAGTGTTCACTTTAAATTAGGCGTACCAAACCAATGGAATATCTGACCAGTGGAAGGACATCACGAGCCTACACAAAGTCCGCTGTCAGCAATCAACAATCTACCAATGTGCATAATCATTATTCGTAAACACAAGGTAGTACTGATGTTACGATAATGGCATACGAGACGACGAACTCAAGTAATAGTGACACCGACAATTGTAATAGGGTACATAGGGCAAGATTACTTAGTTTTAATGCAATTAATTGTCTTTAAATGAAGAGGCAGTACAGCAAACAGCATGTGAATGTTCATAGCAAACAAAGTAACCAGTGCTGCATTCATTCTCAATAGTCTGTGAGAGGAAGTAATCCTCACGAGTACTGGGAAAATCGTCCCACGTCCAACCCAATCAACTGTAAAAACATCAAATTAAATCTTAGCAGCCGTGATCAGCTTGTGCATTATTAGTGAAATGTGTTACCAGCCTGACGATCTAAGTGCAGGTGCAAGAGCCAGTTTCAGCAGACAACTGACCCGGATAACGAATTTGTGCTTTAACCCCTGCATGGCGTTCTGCGTCATCTTCTCAAAGCCGATTGCAATATGCTCAAATTACGCTTTACCATATTTAATTTGAGTTAATTTTAGGAAATAATATGCAACATTTAGATTACAGTTTGTAATATTGCGCTCTACTTAACTCTATATGTCGTATTTCTTAATTAATGATTTTAAGACAAGTTGCAATCGCTTGCCGACATTTATATTTGAAAGTTTTATGTGTACGCAGCTCGCGTAATAATAGTTTTGGTAAAGGCTGTGTTGGTTTCAATGTGTGAGATATCCCAGGCTACAATAATTTTTAGCACAGCAACCCGCAACAAATTTTCATCGCTGTAATGATTACAATATTAACCTGGTCCTATTAATCAACAATCTAAATTACTTCCTAAAAAGTGCAATCATTGAAAAGACTCCATACAAAATTAGTACATGGCACATGTAATTATAAACACACTAAATACACTTGGAAAGTTCGAAATAGAAAAGTTTTGATAGAATTAAAGAGTTAAAAAGTTCTAAGCAGAGACCCAAACTAGATTCTTCAAATTTCAGAATTTTAACACACCGTTACGTGTGTCATAAATCGATAAATTAATTTACATTTAACTTGCCTTTCTAAAAAAATATTTATTTTTCTCTTTAACCTCGAGAGTTTGTAACGAAGGATTAGAGGGGCGGCCCTTACCTCTTGGCGAAAGTTGTATTATGTATTTTGCCAGCTGGTAAATATCAGCCTAGGTTCTAGCAGAGCTGAAAGAGAAACTAAGGGAGAGGGCGCCAGGTCCTCGACGTAGACAAATCCTTGGGTCGGACTTCCCCAAGGTAAGAGATATACCAAGCAAACCAAAATAATAGCATAACCAATGACTAATAACGAGATTTATTTTTGCTCTGATTATACAGTGTGGTCCATTAAGTGTGCAACAAATGAGACACTTTTTTATTAGTTGTACAATTGAAATTTAAATACGGCCACAAGTTAGTGCATGTTTGATAACCATATCAGATGCCCTTAGAATGGCTTCAAGTCAAACAATATACAGGGCAGGACAAAAATATGAAATTCGCTCAAGAATAAAGTTACCTTACTTCAAAAAATATTGCAAAATGTTATTGAGAAAAGTTGTTTAGAATCAAAAGTTATGCTCAAATACAAAGTCATGGCCTCCTATTCGAATTTTGATTTTTTTTTTGTAAAATTTTGTATTATCCCCGTATGATACATATTTTTATTATTCTGATTTTATTAAGAGTTTTTTCATATGTAAATTATCATTAGTAAAGAATTTGTCTTGTTAAAAAGAATATTTGCGAAATTCTAAAGTTCTGTTAAATATCGTTGCAACAAACATGAAGTGGACGCTTACCTAAAAAAACATAAATCCAAGTAAATTTTATAAATACGCTTCAAGTTGTTAAAAGTTATTTAAAAGTGATGTAGTTGTGACTACTTTAAATACATATAAAATCAGAATAATAAAAATATGTATCATACGGGGGTAATACAAAATTTTCAAAAAAAAATCAAAATTCGAATAGGAGGCCATGACTTTGTATTTGAGCATAACTTTTGATTCTAAACAACTTTTCTCAATAAAATTTTGCTATATTTTTTGAAATAAGGTAACTTTATTCTTGAACGAATTTCATATTTTTTGTCCTGCCCTGTATATTGTTTGACTTGAAGCCATTCTAAGGGCATCTAATATGGTTATCGAACATGCACTAACTTTTGGCGTATTTAAATTTCGATTGTACAACTAATAAAAAAATTTCCCATTTGTTGCACACTTAATGGACCACACTGTATAGTGCTTACTACATCATAAAAACGCACATAAATACACACACAAAATAAATATAAACAGACCAACAAATATCACAAGTATATCACAAATATATATATATATATATGCTCATGACCCTGCATGGCCATGGCCTCGTTTTAATAATTAACGAATTTTAAACTTGTTTTAATTGTGTCTGTGTATTTTAAAGTGTTATTACGCCATTCAGTAGTACTCAATGTGCTTCTGTTGTTTCACAAAAATGCGGTTTCACCACCCTCTTCATACCTGTTAAAATATAAATTTTCATCAACACATGTTAACAACTGTAAGGTTATGCCCTAGTATTTTTCGGTGTCATCGAAAATAGAATAAAGTATTCTGAAACGTCTGACAAGATACAATGTGGTTTTAAATTCCTATAACCAATCAAGCTTTGAATATTGTGCCCAGTGCTGTGGGTGGATTCTCATCCGTTCCCAGCCAACATCTTAAACTATATATATATATATACGTATATATATATCACAGCAAGTTTACATATTAAAAATAAATAAAGGAATAGCGCTACGTTATTCAAGACTAGCCAGAAGGGCGTTAGATGTTACGTAATCGTCTAGTTAAGCGTCCAAATTATAGATCAAATACACAAACGCAGAAGCATGTCTGACTATAAATACAACAGCGGTCACCCCGAAGCGGAAATCTACATCTAAGATCAAAATCAAAAAGTTCTAAATATTCAAATAGACTTCGTTAAGCGGAGTGCCATCGATGGGGTGCGAATAGCGCAAGTATAAAGTAAGGCCAACGTTCAACAACGAGAATTGGCTTAGTAAATTGACTTTACTGCAAACAAACTTTAGACGGGGCGGTACCTGCAGTTTATGAGATCTCACAGGGGTGCTAAGACCTATAAGAAATTCATATGGCGTTCCTAGAAGCTTCAAGTCATTAGTTGCGGTCATTCTGAACACTAAACTTAAAAATGAATTTAGAAATGGGCAACTAAATAAACACAGTAATAATCCCGTCGGGGTAGCTTAGCGCAGCCCACAAATTTTGACATAACGAAAGCTAAATCAAATTCATGTCAACGCACTAGGCGATTCAGGCATATGGAAGGCTACTACAGCATATCTCACCAATATCAACAAACAACTCAACACATTATTCTCTAAATGTAAATTTTTGGCGGTGGTCTATTATGATGTTTTTCGGCTTTTTCCATTGCCTAGGGTGTAAATCACACAACGTTTCGGGAGTTTTGATCTACTTCCGAAACGTTGTGTGATTTACACCCTAGACAGTGGAAAAAGTCCGAAAAACATATCAACACATTATACCGACGAAGAAATGGCCAAAATTTTTCAGTAAAAGGAAATCATATCTTCACTTGCTCAGTAGTGAATCACATTGAGGCACATTTGCCAATCCCGAATCAAATACAGCCAACATCTCCTACTGAAATAAAGGAAATTATAGATGCTTTACCAAACTATAAATCACCTGGATGTAATCTTAAAGCAACTTACCAAACAAGTACTCACCTTCTTGGTGACACTATACAACGCTTCCTTGCGAGTTGGATATTTTCCCAAATCATGGAAACATGTAATAGTGGTTGTCTTCCCCAAACCTGGCAAAGATAAGATGAAAGTTGATAGCTATCGACCTATTAGCCTCTTAAACACCTTGGCAAAAATCTTTGAGAGAACAATCTACAGTAGGTTAAACGAGCACATACAAGCAGCAAACGTTCTTCCACCTTTTCAGTTTGGATTCAAAACTAACCATTCCACTTGTCATCAGTTGCAGAAGTTAGCAATCAACGAAGTTAGTACGTGGCTTAACAAGTGGAACATATCAGTTAATCCTACCAAATGCGAAGTGAAAATCTTCACTCTGAGAAAAATCGAAAACCCTGCAAATATAACTGTAAACGGGGTAGGTGTTGAGTGAAACTCTACCAGCGAAGCTGTAAAATATCTAGGAGTGCATCTAGATACACGATTGACATGAAGACTCCATATTAATAAAAAACTCAACCTATCATACGCAAGACTATCGATACTGTACCCATTAATAAATCGAAAATCTCATCCGAAGACTGAATGCTGCTTGCTTATGTACAAGTCACTAATACGTCCTCTGATTATGTACGCTAGTGTTATCTGGAGCAATACCTCAAAAACAAACATTAATAGAATTCAATCGCTTCAAAGTAAATTATTCAGAATTGCAGTAAATGCTCCTTGGTACGTATGTAATACACAGCTTCACTATAAGCTGCAAATGCTAACAATTCAAGAATACCTGAAGAAGACAACCAAACGATTTCTCCAAAACTTACATACATGCGAAGGCTCTCGTCACTATAGTCTAGGGCACGAGAATATACATCTTCGGCTTAAACGTAAACTTCCGCAGGACCTATATTTTGAAACAGATGATGAAGATTAACTAGGCAAAAGTCAAATAAGGCCCTTTCCGACTGTTGGACCAACTGCTACTTTAGTTTGTATCATGTAAATGTTGTAAATACTATGTATATATAATTCACATCAATGTTATGTATAACAAATAATTTTGTTGAACTGGCAATAATAATAATAATAACAAAAAGCACTAGGTTGTTACGCGTACATGAAAGTGATTACCATGGCAGCCGCACAACATATTAAAGCAATCTAAAAGTGGCTGCAGAAACAACCGGATAAGTATTCCAAATAATCAAAAATATAATTAAGCAAGTAAGCACACAAATCGTAATTCACAAAATGCCATCATAGCAATTCTAAAAGGTCATACTCATAAACTCAAATCAACAAGCATTACATAACTATAGCACTACAAAACCTTTCAGGTACACACGGCACGAGGTGCTGACCTGGTGAACGTGGCAACCAGGCAGTTCATCGGCCACGAAGATGGCCTTGTAACGGGCTGCTGATGAACCTCGTTAGATGCTATGATGCAGCGATCGCAGGGGAATGGCAGCAAACCCCAGCCACAGGAATGAACAACACTCCGGCTCGCAAGTGCACCGGATGTCCCAGGCAGAACGAATCACACCAATACGAAAACCATCCCAGGTAAAAATAAGTTTTCAGGTGGGAAGGAGGCCCAAAAAATCCGCTATAAAGCGTAGCGAACGTCGGCAGCAACACACCAAAGGCTACCAAAGCATTCCAGAGGGTTACAATGCCTCACATATCCTTCCAAACTGAATTTAGCTATATCTAAGCTCTTAACGAAGCAAAAGAAACCCAGGGCACCAACTTCTGACGGCTGAATCGGTGATGGAAAGGAACGAAAGTTTGCCAAAAGCGGTCCACAATCTCAGGGTATCAAAAGTTCCAAAATTTGAAAACGGAAGAAAAACTATAAGAATGCAGATGTATTTGCCAAGCTGCTAAACATAGAACTGTACTTTGTTCAAAATTGAGAATGATGTTAATAGGGTTACCTAACCATTTAGGGAAAATGTAATGAATTTTTGGGAATAAATGTAAATGGTAGAATCTAATTAATTATTTCAAATATTGCATGCAAAACGACAAAATGATCGTAACAAATTACTGCACATAACTTGACTCGTTGATGTAATGCTTGGAAATATGATATACTATACAACTCATGCCTTCCTTATGAGTTTCTGATTTTAAAGAACTTGCATCGATCAAGGTGGGAGGGTAAAATTAAAGTTTCTATAGACAGAGCCGACTGAAATTGAAAAATCGACTAAAACAGGAACTGCGTAGAACCCAGACCTGCAAAAGCAAAGGTAGGAAGGCAAAGGATGAAATGGGAGAACGGTCTGAGAAATAAAGATGGCCCTTAAACCGAGAGCGATGAATACAAAAGGGAAGGTTTATGTCCAGTCTTGGATAAAATAAAAACTGAAAGTGAGAGAGTGCGAATGACGTTTTATAATTAGGTTAAATTTTGCAATATATCCTAAATTATCAATAGTTGTTAAAATCAATTGGTGTTAATTTCCTTGCAGTTTTAAATAATACAGCAACTAAGTTAAAGGGTAATAATTGGTGCGTCTTAGATGTGGAGCTGACTTTTAATAAAGGGGGTGCATTATGCAAATGGGCCCGCTTTCGGCAGTTAAATCATTGATAAGCTATTATTCCAGTCATGTGCGTCATCGAGGACGAATTAGGGTAGTGAAATTAATTTATAACGTGCATAGAGTCGTCGTTAATAATAGTTCAACAACGGCGCGGTATCGTAGTTTGATTTCGGAAGCAAGAGATCAGTCCATGCAGACGAACCATGTACTCGTATTTATCTATCTCGCCCGTCCAGGGCAACATGAAAGTGTAATTAACAGCAGTCTCCGCGTGGATTTGATTGTCGAACTTAGGTTAATTTCTCCAGAGAGCAGTATTCGGAAATTACGTCGATCCTGTTTATTCTGCCTCTAAATATATTTATTATCGCCAATTATAAAGTTGCGGCGGCACCTTAAAACGCGGGCTCAGCGTTCTTGATCTTGTCAGTCGGTTAATATGCGCGATATACGGCAACGCGGAACATAAATTAAGCTGAAATAGCGGAGAGATTAATTGCAAGAAGCTGATGCGAGTAAATCGTCCAAAGTATGCAATAAAGTCCTGCGCACGGAAGGGTTGCTCTTAACTTTTGTATCGGTCCCGCGGAGAATTCGCGAAATAAATTAACTACAATCGTCTAGCCGGATGCGGATCCCGATCCGAAAAATGCCGGAATTGGATTTAATCAAGTAATATTTGTCCGTAATCGCTTCTCCGAGCTATTTTCGCATATAATCAGGGCTAAAATTTAATTAAACTTTGGCAGTAGACTCGGAGAGGTAAGAAGAGGTATACTGCAGCGCTAATTCCTCTTATACCCAATTTTAAACCGATTAAGGAAATTTTAACCCAAAGTAGCTACAGAAAATCGTCGAGAGAAAAGTACTCGCTTCTATCACATTAAATTTTATTAGGGATCTATCCAATATTCTTTTCCCGTCTTTGCAGCTAATAACCACTTCGAAGCACTCCACATCCCCAAGATTACATGCACCGTATTACATATTAAGACAATTGCTTTTTAGTTCTTTTCGTGTCGTTGCTGGTGTCTTACATACGTTTTCTTTTTAATTTTCCCCGCGATAAGGCACCCTTAAAACTTATGAAGCGTAATAATTATACACATTGGGTTTTAAAGCCGCTTCGAGCCGAATTAACGGAAAATTTCACAGAGTAAAACTCTCGGTACCTGCTGCTCCGTATGTATTAATAAGCGCTAGAAACACAAGAAAGCGCCTGTAATTATATAGATTTTTGACGGGTCAGCTTTCACGGCATCGCGTTAAATTATCCGTGGAAATTTAATTCGGACAAAAATATTACGGCTGTTACGCACACGGTAAGAAAATAAATTTCACACGTTTTAGCAGAACTGTTAACAGCAGCTGACGCTCTTTTATGCATTCATGACTTTAATTACGCAATGGTCTTTATTTGATACTCTTAATTTTCTTGCTACCTTCGTTTTATTAGCACGCTACGCTCTTACTGCATTCTATGAGTCAGATTTCGTGTAATTCCGCTTAGAATTTTCTTTAATGGAGATTGACATTTCGCTAAAGCTTATATAACAACTAATTTTATTCGGATTTGGAAATAAGAAATTTGAACTAAATATTTTGATTTTCTGTTTTATTTGAGTGTCGTATTTTGCATCGAGTATACATTGAATTTAGTAATAAATGCCTACAGTTTAGAAAGTTTAGTGTCGTATTGTGTTGTATTAATAAATGATTTGCTACTTGAATTAGCTTCTCAATTATTTTACTTCTTGTCCATTCTAAAATGTTTGAAGAGAAACAAGTCATATTGTACAGCTGCAAGAAATATGAACAAAGATAGGTTATCGCCAGGAATATGGTAATAAAAAGAAGCAGAAAGAAGAAACCGATTATTCTAAATTTATATTTTACCAGCAAGAAACAATGGACATTGGGCAGCGACAGCCAGCCAAGATAGCCCTAAGATGCCCCTAGTATATTGCAATTTTTACAGAAACTTGCTCAAAACTTTACTTGTTTTATGCTAGATTGACTTACCTACAATAGTAATGATTGTGCGCTTCTTCCTGTTAGACGCGTTTTTGTGTGTTATATTACAAATGTAAAATAACATAAACTTATTGTTCTGTAAATCTCATCGATAGTAATAATTGTACTTACCGGGGGTGGCCGCCCCTGGTCCTTCCGTATTTCCGGCAGCGACGTTACAATATTTGGCCTTGCATCCATCAGCATTAACCATTAACCCTTCGGCACCACATCGCTGCATTCACTGGTTGCGTTAGCTGTCAGAACTATTCGCTAGTACTGCCCAATAATAATCCACTAGAATAACTATTGTTACCAGAGTCGGTAATAATCCGGAGGCTACTGGTCTTTCACAGTAAAGTAATTTCCACAAATCTTGCAAAGCTACTGTCCGCTGCGGAACTTCGTGCTTCCGCGGGCTTATATTATCTTTGCGAAACTTTATTCTTCCGCGGATCACTAGGCGGAACTTCGTGCTCCCTAGGGATCCAAATCTTCGATTATTATATAATCGTCTAGCACGAGCAAAAACCTTTGGCGTCTATCATCGGCTATAATTGCCAAAAAACTACCAAAGATCGTTCAACTGACTAGGATACTACGTACATTCTACTCTAGCCAATATAATTCACTACCTATAAATACGCATATCCGCGTTCGCAACTTCGCTTCGCATTATTGCAACTTAACACACTATAACTAATTATTGATTAGCATACTCGCAGAATCGCTTGCGCCAGAAACTAATTACGCAAATCAGCCCATTTCCACGAAACACGTCTAGCCCCTATGACAGCACCCAACGTCCTCTCATTCCAAATTTCCTTTCGATACGATATATAGCGCTGGTCAAACAATAATTCCCTGACACAGGGCATTGCTTGACGGTGAAGTCTTGGTCTCTCAAACACGGAACCGCGACCCAGCCTCGAATACATTTGTCAAGAATATATTACATTTCGGGGCACAAAATATTTTAGAAATGGCAAACGTAGTAATTAACATTTAAAAATAATGCACCGTGAAACTTTCAAATATTTTAACCCTAACATTTATTTTACTAAATTTTCATACTACCTCCCAGTAAATAACTTTTAAAACACGAAACTCTTTACTTAGGTTGGGACATAAATTTATAATTCTTCTAGATTTGTAACCACTTTTTCCTTTCAAACTCAATATTAGTTATGTAGATTTTTTAAATATAAAGTGTACGCTAAAAGTTCATTCAATCTTTCAACTCAACGACTCTTGTGATTATCACGTTTCAGCTTATTTTAAGTAGTTATTAATTAGGCATTACATGATTTTATTTATTTATTACAAATCTTATATTTCATTAGCATTTCAAAGTCAATCTTCCATATAGAATATTAGGCTAACTTTTTTAGAACGTTCTCTGTTGTTTAGACGTTTTCTGCTATTAAGCAGTTTTCTGTCATAGCCAATTTATGAATCCTTACAAGTTTACCGCAGCCCCTTCCATTATATGTATATACCACATTTTAAGGTGCTGACACTCCATTATTAGGTATGTGTTAATTAACAACACATTATTTTTTAAGTATAATTTTAATAGCGAACTTTTTCAATCTGTTACAATCGAATACAGTCTAATTTACTTTAACGTTTCATATCTTTTATCTTATGGAAAATTACACACTGTTTATTATTTTTAATTAAACTTCCCTTCTAGTACACGTCCTAGTTACTATAAGATTCTTAAGTACTGTTAAAATTTCCATTCAAAGTTTTTATCTAAAACTTCCAACCCCAAACGTAGCACTTTTCCATAACGCCCACAATTCCACACATTCCAGTTCACCTTTGCACATCAAAAGTCCCTGCGCCAGAGATCTATTTCTTTTCTTTGTACAACTAAATTCCACCTTAACATTTTCATTTATTACTTTTCTTGTATCTTTAATTTCAGGTCATCTAGCTGTTTGTACATCCCTTCACTGTTTCATTAAAGTACATACAAATGAGAATGAACAAAAAGTAAAGTGGCTCATTGTCACTTTTCAAATAAACTGCGAAACTTAGTCTCATTCTAAATTAAGGTTTCCAGTATTAGTTTTCTTTATTAATTGCAATCCAAATAATATTACGTTAATGAAATTTTATTACTGTCGAGCTAGTAAGTCTCATTAAGGACGGCTGCACCTATCTTTTAATATAATTATGTATTTAATATTGGTTGCTGAAGCACAGAACCATTGCAATATATTATCATTGTTACGATAACTTTGAGTCAGACACGTTAGCTGATAGCGAAACCTATAAAATTTGTAATAATGCAGTGAAAATCGTCATGTTTAGCTGAGTAGAAAAGTTATTTACGCAATTTTGACAAATAACCATAATCCATCAGGTATATCCTGTGAAATGTTTTATTAATACATAATTAATGCGTTTTCACAAAAAAATTAAATATGGCAGCGTTTATCGTACTTTGGTGTCGTATTTCAGCTTATAGACCTAACAGTCATGAAATTGCAGCCCTATTCGGGGTAGTTGAAATGTGACATAAAATAAGCTGAAAAGAGGTAATAAATGCTCAAGAAAAGGATAACACCTAGTGTGAAACAAAAATAATGTATTTATTTGAACAATGGGTTTTTATACACCGATAAATATATCAAATGGCTCTGACAAGTTTATAACTTATAATTAATACTATAACCTTACTACTCGTAATATGACAGAAGTAATAATTCAAACTCAGTTTTATTATACCAAATTCATAAAAAAATTACATTTAATGGACTGGGCATAAAAAGTCAAAGGGAATTTAGATTTGAATAAGCGGCACTGAACAGAGATGCCTGATAGGCTGTGTCAGGACTCCGTTACTTTGCGCTGATTCTATCCGTCAAGCACGTAAACAAGACTGTGTTTACGTTTTAAACCAATGTAGTCAATGGTACTTGAACGGACGGCAGTAGAGACACTAACCCTCGGAGCACAGCCTCATGCCCCTTGAATATTATGGCTTAGAAAGGGTAGTGAATGAATCAAACATTAAATGCAGATTAATTTTATTATGAAAATAGACTAGTATTTATACAAATAAAAAATGCTTAACGCAGTAACAATATCAAAGTTCATATATACAGTTTAGTAGGACAAAGTGTTTAAATTACAAAACAGCAGATAAGCAATTGTGCAGGTTTATTTCCTGGTCGAGCGAAGGTCGCCCGTTGAACTCGCTGCTGTGGGTCGATATTATGCAAGAAGTGCAGAATTGCGTTTTCCTGGTCTTTAACTCGTACGATTGTGTAATAACACTGGTTTTTAAATTACGAATAATGTTTCGTAAATTTGAACTGAAATATATAGTTTTAATCTAATTTAAACATATTAAATTTAGTAATTGGTGATAGCAATATTAAATAAATTGCATTTAAAAGCCATGCAACTGGATTTCGTAAATTTTAGAAAATAAAATTTATGTGTGTTTAAATCAAGTTTAAACAGGCACAGCTCCAAATAACTGATAAATTAATACGCGGAGCTTGTTCCATTTAAAGCAAACCCAAAAAGTAACACAAATAATTTAAAAAATATTAATATTAAAATATTATTATATAAATATATCGAAAAGGGCTATTCCATGATTAGCATATAAAGTTTCATAGCAAGCATATAAGGTTCTGCAATTAATGAGGTGATGTATATCAAATCCTAATTAAAAAGAGCAGATTCCGTTTCGCGACGAGATGAAGTCGACTGCATGCAATAAAAAAGTCCTATTTATCGTACTCAAAACAAGCGTTTTGCTCAATGGCGCGGCGGTTACACATCAGCGAGGGTTGTCTACTATTCTTGATAAATAGAAATTAAGGCCGCTGATGGCTGTTTACTAGTTATCGTTGATCACGGACGTCGAAAGATAGGCGAAGCGGTAACAGTTCCGTACTGGAGATGCTGAGAGGCTAACAATGATTTTTATCTTGCAATACGTGTAAGTCAAATTTCAATTTTAGAAATTAATACTTAAACAGTTTTTAATTATGGAAAAACCATTTTAACCTAGAAAAATGTTTTTAGCAGTTTCGCTAGTCATAGCCTTAATATCTACGACGTTAAATAAAATCAAGATCATCCTGGTTTTCAATTATCAAACTTAAACTATTTGTATCAATACGATCCTGTATATAATCACCATAATAATATTTGGTCAACCAGACACTACGGAAAAAATACAAACAGATCTATATTAAACAAAGTAGCCATCATTGAAAATTACTTTTATAATGCTAATTACAAATAAGTAATAATTTAAATGTAGTTGATAAATTCTTGGTCGTGACACCAGAATAATAGAATGGTATGCACTAGTGACGTGGCCATAGATCACTCTCGCCTGAACAAAGGTAAGTCTCAACTGCTTTAATACTTAAGCAAGATTTAATTGAAAAAAATCACAAAAATAAAAAAATATAGGTTGATTTATAACGTAAGAAGGACAATTTTAAGGTAGATAAAGGGGACCAAAGTAAACATTTTTTATTAATAACATTTTTTGAAAATTTCAATGACTAAAAGGTTACGAGTTAAAGATTAGTTAAATAAGAAGTAGTTGTTCGGAAATTATGTGGGTAATTTATGTTTTAAATTTAAATTGACGATATTTGAGTTAACTGAACCATATTTAGTTAAAAAAATTAATTAAAAGAAATGTAAAATAGAAATTACGGTTTCTTAATTTTTCCTTTTAGTGTCCAATAATTTTTATAGCAACTATTGAGGGCTGCTGAGTATCAAAAAAATAATAGGCAAGTTGCCGTTGAAATTTAAAAAAGTGTCAAATTGATATTTCAGTAAATTTGTTATAGTGATGTTATTAGTGGTTGTTATTAGTTTGGATAAAATGGTGAATTACACTAACGATGAATACATGGACATGATAATAGTTTATGGAGCTGTCGATGAAAGTGCTGCACGAGCAAGGCGTATGTATTTAGAAAAAAACCCCTTCCGAAAATGCATTTCTCCGGGTTATTTAACGGGGAAGAGAGACTGGGAATTTACAAGCACAGAAGAGTCACTATTGTGAAAGACCAAATGGACCCGCGGTTGATGTTGAAGAAGAAGTATTGGAAAGGGTAGATGCTGAATCGACAACTAGTACACGCCAAATTGCCCAGGAAGCTAATTTGCCTCAGAACTTTTGTTTGACACATATTGAAGATGAACGGTTTGTACCTTTATCACATCCAAAAAGGTACAAGGATTTACTCCCAACGATTATCCGATGCTGCAACAGTTTTGTGAGTGGCTGCTCAATCGTACGGAAGAAGAAGCAGGTTTTCCAACAAGCATACTGGTAACTGACGAATGCTGTTTTACCAGGAATGGTAAGCTCAATTTCTACAATACTCACATATGGGCTAATGAAAATCCTGATGCGATACGCCAAAGTAACTTTCAGCAACGTTTCGATTTAAATTTATGGGCTAGAATAGTGAACGACACCTTAATAGGACCTTTTGAATTGCCGGCGCGTCTCAATGGCCAATCTTACTTGCATTTTTTACTAGAAGTTTTTACCAGGACTCTTAGAAGATGTTCCATTGGTTGTGTGACATAACATGTGGTGTATGCATGATGGCTGTCCATCACATTTTAGTTGTCGTGTAAGCGATTATCTCGATCATACCTTTCCGCAACGGTGGATGGGCCGGGGTAGATTTATTCAATGCCCCCCCACGCAGCTGTGATCTCAACCCACTGGGAATACCTGAAAGACATGCAACTGAAGTTGATATCATTGAAGACCGCCATAGCATTAACGTTGCTACAGAAGACTTGCAACAACAATTATTTTCGCAAGTGTCGAGAAATTGGATTCGTCGTGCGTTACTGTGTGGAAAGGTAGGGGCTGCATTTTGAACAATTTTTGTAATTTTGGTGAATTTTTATACTTATGTAGTTATTGTTCTATTTCTTTTTCATAATTTTTTGTCTTTGTTAAAATTATGTTATTTTAAAAAACGTGCTTAATGTAATAAAAAGACATTTCTCATTGCTATCTAGTAAGTTACACTTACTTTGACATATCCATTGCAGGTAAGTTGATTTTACTGTTTATTTCTGGTTGTCATGACATTAGGGAAGTAAGGTAAAACCTACTCCCCAAGGGAAGTAAGGGAATTAAGTACAGTAATTTTAGTTTTGGAAGTGATCTGAACGGGTTTGAACTTAAGTGATCCTAACCTATTTGAAATGTAAACACTTGTTAAGATAAGTAGGGTTAGGGTATAATGAAAATTATTCAAATTCTTGTTGGGCATGAAGAAAAAAGTGGACGTGACTACCTCCCTGGACTTTCCCATACTGGAAACTGTTCATATCGTCTTTATTCAACAGTCTTTACAACATATCAAAATTTCAACTCGATGCCTCACGTCTTCACCGTGATAAGCGTTTACACTTTCACGTAAATTGCGGGTAAATATAAAAGAATGTGTAGTTCAAAACGTGACCACCGAGCTTCTGTAGATGGCGCCAAGTGGACAAGCCGCCACTGTGCTAGTTTATGTATTATTTTCCTCAAAACGGCTGTAGCACCGAGGTGAAATTTTCTAAGTACCTGGAAATTATATTTTCTAGGGAATACAAAATCGATTTTTTTATTTTCGCGGAAAAAGATTCTTTGACGCAAAAATATAACAACCGTTAGAATAAAAAAATTATATTTCAAAAATAGAGGGAGGGTGCCGGTGCGCTTACATATATCCACGAGTGTAATATTTTTTTGCATATTCATATGCTCCATTATGCACTGAGCAATTTAGTGAAAACCCCAGCTACCTATCTTGATTTGTTTATTAATTAAAGGGGTTTAAATTTTCAAACTTCAAAGCTTCGTAGAGGGCGCCACAGATAATTCATGAGATTCTTTAAAAAACAGATCGATAGCCCTTTTCGGGGTCTATCAGTGTATGAAATTTAAACAAATTCCTGTGGGCAGTTTTTGAGAAATGATTTTTAGAACATTTCCAAAACTTTGAAAATTTGTAATTTAGGCCCCTTAATATTTTTCAAAACACTTTTTATATCACCTTATGTTAGCCTTCATATACTATTCAGAAAAAAAATCAATTGAATCGATTCATCCGTTTTTGAGTAATAGGGCGTTAAACTCAAAATTTTCAAAAAATCATAGCGTCCTTCATTTTAAACCTAGTGAGTTCGGCAAAAAACTAACAGATTTGTCAAAAAATTTTAATCACGAAAACAGCGATACCAAAAAAACATGCGTAACTTCCGCTTCCGGTTTCGGATTTTTTTGAAAAGCTTATTTTGTCGATAAATTTTCGATACACCCCCGCATTCCAAAGCGCATCAAAATCGGAGCAATACTTTCGGCTGCAGCACACAGACAGACATTTTTTAAAAAACCACTTTTTTGGGTTCCTAGAGGCCCAAAACGGATATTTCTGTAAAAATCTCGATTTCCAAAATTTTCATGATTCCAAGACTTCCCTATACCTATGGGTATGGGAAAGTAAAAAATTATATGCATGCTCGGCAAGTAACTATCTACTACCAGTCTCGAACTTTGCCAGCCACTCGTTCTCGACTGGTAAAAGCTACTTACTTACCTTGATGCTTAAATAACTATTTTGCATTATTTAAAATTGAAAATAAGTAAATACGTAAACAAGTAAAAATTAAAAGTACAAATTATGTACACCAGGTTTTCAAGTAAGTTGTAAAAAAATATTTTGCACATTGAACGTTCGACATTTTAGTTTTTATCGTATAGGCCTTGTAATATTCAGTGCTGATTAGAAGAATACTTTTGAAGTTCCGGACGGTTACACAAGTGCAAATTTTATTATATTTATGGGTAGATCTACACCCAGATAGCATTTTCGGAGACTTTTAATGCTTAATTCTGTAAGTAATCTATAACCATAAATTTGGAAGAGCGACTCCCAGTCAAGCGTCATTAAATTTGATCTCAAAATTTTGCATCAAGTTGCAGCTAACCTATTCTAGTTCTATTTGGACCTACGCATTCCTGCTTAAAATTTAATATAAATTCCTTAGCTAGCCACGTTAAAGTAGCACAAACAGCCTTTAAATGTTAAAACTTACAGACTGACTTTGTACGAGGCGATGGTAAATTAATATTAGTATTCCAATGGGATTTTAGCGAAATATACGACATACGGAGGCTTCTGCCTTTTAGGCGGATAAAGGCACTACCTCAAATCTCGTTTTATAACTTCTTGGGAATATAATTTATGTTTCATAAAGACATTCTTTTATGGATGATACTTTATAAAGAAGCGGCCTTCTGCTTATTCCGTACACAGTTGCCCTGCACAAGCAGGCAAAGAAGTGGCATGACATAAATGGCTGGATCAACTTTTTGAGTCAGTTATGTTCAAGCTCTTGGAATTACTGTTGTCAGGTTTACTTGCTTGAATATGTTTTCATGAACAGATGCTAAATTTAGATTGTAATGTCTACTAACGTCTTTTTTCAGTATTTGACGTATTGCGTATCTAAGTTGATTTTGTTTTTGAGGACAACATAACAGTCATACATTCTTGGTTTTATCATAGTGTTCTCATAAATTTTGTAAACTGTTTAAATTGCCATAAGGCCATTTTGCTGCTTACTTTATAAAGGCTGAATTTTTATTTAAAAGAAACTGAACTTCAAATGCGGGCATCAGTCAAACTTCGCCGTTTACTATTTTACAAATATGTAAAAGCACCATAAGTTAAAAAGTAAAATTGGTAAACGACAGAAGGATTTTTATTAGTTACTATGAATTAGGACATTAAAATCGTTAGTGGCTTCTACAGGGCTACAGGAACTACCAGGAATGCCGAAAGGAGAACATCGAGGGTTACTTAAAAAAACCTGACATTTAATGTGCCCAAAAGGTAGGTTTACCTCCAAAATACCCTTACATCTTGAATTCAATAATTTATGTACTGCAATTAAGCAAACCACAATACAAAATCTGCACCCCCATTGCTAATAATCTTCGGACTAAATTAAAGGAATCCCCAAAAATGTATGTGGCAAATACGACAAGAAGTTATTAAGGAAAGTTGTTTAGAATCAATACATAGGCCCCTATACCAAATTTCAAAATCCTCAGCCAACTTTGATGTCTCACAATATTTTTATGTTTAGGTCCCAAATCAAAGAATTTGACTTTTAACAAAGATTTTTATTGGAAAAACAAGTACTTTTAACAAAGTTTTTTATTTCATAATAAAAAAACTTTGTTAAAATGAAATTCTTTGATTTGGGAAATAAACTTCAAAGAAAATGTGAGAATTCGAAGTTGGCCGCGGATTTTGAAATTTGGTATAGGGACCTAGATGTTGATTCTAAACAACTTTCCTTTATAACTTTTTGTCGTATTTGCTACATAAATGGCACTTTACCTTACAGAAAAATAGGTTTTTTGAAAATTTCCAAGGCATACTTGATTTTTCAAAACTGAAATAATGTTAGAAATTCGCCTTTAACCAAGCAGGGCTGAACCCCAAAAAATAAAAATTTAAATAGATAATTTTTTACCTTTCACAAGAGTTGTTTCAGCTATCCAGGGGACACACTGTATAGGCAACCAATGGCATATTGTGAAACCAAAGCAGGAGCGTTGAAGCAATGACGTTAAAAGTTGCCGAAGGTAATGTAAATCGATGAAAATAGAATGCAAACAGAAAATGTGATTACCTATATATTGTCCTATTATGAGCCCAATTTTTATTTTTGGTTGATAAAAAAAATTATATTCTTCGTTAATCCATCATGTCTTTGGCCACAAATTACTGTTATGATATTTTCGCTTAATTAAAAATTTGTTAGGCTACGTCACCTACCTATTTATAATTCTTTTCTGTATATAAAAAAAATAACTTGGTTGTGTAACCTGTAATTGCACCGTACCTAATAAAAAAATCCACTGAACCAAATGTTGCTATAAATACTAGGGGCTATACTTAACTTACCTGTGATTAAAAGCTTATATCTGCAAAGTACGATGCTTAAAGGCATGCGATACCGCAAGCAGATCTTGTTTTATTTACGAAAATGCTTTTTATAGCATTCTAGCATGTGACTTAATGATTAAAACGACTCAGGGTTTAATGAAAAAAAAAGTTTGGCTTTTACTATATGAGCAACAATTAATTTTTCATATCGTGGCCTCCTAGGGGTTTTTACGAAATCAAAGAAAGTACTTCTTGTATTATTATGAAATGTTGGTATTAAATCGTCTTGTACATTCGACTGTCAACAAAAATTTACAAACTCGCTAGCTACCTACGACAATAAAAATGGCGAAGAGTAAATATGTGCCCTATCGTGTATACCACTGGTTTTCCTCGTGCTGCTGTAAACCTCAGGATCGCCACTGTGCTGCGCTTGCTTGTTCCTCAAGATGGCCACTTCCAGAATAACGGTTACACTGTTGGAGATCCCTGAAGTAGCTATCACCGATGTGCACGTGCTTCAGTTTACTAGGACAACACTCTCATTACGCTTTCATTAAAGTAAGCCGGTAAGCTGTTGTTATTTAGTGAAGTTTGCCCGTGTCGAAATAAATGCAACCGCTTTAGTAACAGACTTTTAAGTACAAATTTATTTACATGTTTATCGAATATAAAAAGAACAGAAAAAAGCCAGCAATGAACAGCAAAGGACTAAAGACGCGCTAAAAGATGTTACAAATCCTTTAAGGCCAAGCAAAAATTTAACACTGTAAAACAAAGCATCATTTGTTTAAATAAACTCTTGATTGCTTTAACATACGTCAGCCTTTCTGTGATTGGTCAAACGAGATCGTGTGATCTGTCACTTGTTTTAACAAGAAAAGCTTAAATCAGTAATCTTAGGAGGAAAATACATTAATAAAACGCCGAAAATCCCTTAAAAGCGCAGGAAATCCACAATTCAATTAATTTTACACCTAAACGTCTCATTTACGCTAAAACTCATATGTGCCTTAGATAGCTCCTGCGGAGTTACGAGCTTGACTTAAATTCCGTTCGAATTCGATGGAGGGTTGCCGAGATAATAACCTGCAGATAGTTACTCTGCTGTCTACCTACGTCATAACGAAGATATACTTGGGTCTAGGACATTTCGGGGCCGCCATCTCGGCGCCGCCACTTCGGCTCCGCCATCTCGGCGCCGGACTAACTCGGCACCGGGACAACTTGGCGCCGGGACAACTCTGCGCCGGGACAACTCGGTGCGCTGTCATCTCGGCGCCAGGCAATTCGGCGCAGGGCCATCTCGGCCCCGAATTCAAATTGGCAAACTACTGTGCACTACTTAAGAAAATCTTTAACAACAAACAATAAACACAGTGATCGCCAAAAAGCTGACATCAAATGGATTTTGTTTAATTTAAAGTTTCTTGGAAAATCAAACACTGCCGACCAGAGCTGGTTGAAAAGTAATTACAAATGAGCCAAACAAAAGTTGTCACGTGACTCTGTTATCAGTAAAATTATTGATATTTTAAAAATAATTATGAAAGATGGATTTACTAGCCAAGATAGAAACACATTTTACGAAAAAAAGTTGTTTTCTGGCTTTGAGATTGTTCAGTCACCTAAAATAAAAATCTCATTGATATCCTGTTTAATTTCCGAAAAATAGCACTTTTAGGATTTACATGATTTCGAAAAACGTTATTTTCTCACTAAGTAAAAATGACTCAATATATCTAATACGGGCTAAAATTATTGCCGTAAAAAGCAGTTTTGAAAAGCAAAAATAAAAATGATTCCCATTTGATGCCGAGTCTTTTGTGGTTACTGTATATTTTTCTAAACCGAGCTGGCCCCGCGCCGAAATGTTTGGCTTCGCTAGCTCCCACCATGTTGTCATCACATGAACAGCCCACTGAAGCACATAACCTTGTCTCAGTGACCTAATTTCGCGAATTTGACCCAATTTTGACTACTTGAGGTAATACATAACTTACTATGATTGTAGAACTGTTTAGTTATGCTGGTAACCAGCATGGAAAGTTGCCTGACTCCTAAAAATCGTGGATTTTGTTTGACTCTACCCGAAACTGCCGCTGTCTCAGAGATGTGTTACAGGTCGTTTGGCCCCACCAGTGCTTTGAAGATGTGATCCAGGACCTTCAGGTGTTTTGACTGTGTGCTGTGCTCACAAGAAATCGAAAACACAGCTCGAAAAATGTCGTATGCACCGCGCACATGTTCGTTATTCGTTTTGTAGTTTTTCTTCAATTTCGTTTTGTAGTCTCTTTTATATAATTTTTGAGTACATTTTTAATGCTGCTGGTGATATTCATATTGCATGGTGGTTGATTCGTCTTTCTTATTTATAGGCACTGTGATATTTCTTTTCGAATCCGCAGCTATTTGTATAAGTACTTGCCCCTTTTCTTAAGTAATTCAAGCGCTATATCAACCTCTTCGGAGGCTCTTCCGTTTCTTGTTGTTGTTATGGCCATCTTGACTTCTTCTGTCGTTATACTGCCTGATTATTTTTTATGTTTAATTACTTGACGGCTCTACTTTTATTTTTTGTTCAGAGTTTCTTTTTATTTTGGAATATGTTTTCATAGCGGTCTCGCCAGACTTTTAAAACCCGTTTTGTTGTTTTTTTCAAGTTCTTCTCTTTGGTTAAACGTTTCGAATTTGCTTAGTTGTCCCTTAGTCTTTTTATTACTCCCAGAACTGCTTTTGGTTCTCTATCTAGTTTTCATCTGTTTTTCTACCAACTTTTCCCAAGATGCCCGCTTTGCTTGTTTTACAGTTTGCTTTGCTTTGTTTTGTTTTTCTATGTAGCCTAGTATATCTGTCTTTGTATTTGACCTTTTAAATCCACCTACATCCCCTTTCTCTCTTTAATCTCAATTTTTGCCCCGACTCCACCATCTCGTTTTTTTTCTTTTGGGCACAATAGCTTATCAGTTTTATTCCACATGTATCTTGAGCTGTTTGAAGTAAGGCTTCTTTAAACATTTTTCATATATGATTGCGGTTTCAAGGGGTTTTTAGTCAGTTCTTTACTATATTTTTCGTCTACGTATACCAAAATGTATCCAACGTGAAACGGGGCAATTCGTGCCACCTTTATTCATATATTTTATACTGCGACGATGCCGTAAATTTGCGGAAATGGAGTCGCACCCAAGCTCTCAAGAAGTGACTAGCGACCTCCAAGCCAAGGTCGCGAAAAGATAGGCGACTCGCGCATTTCTCAAATTGTGAAGGTTTGGCCTGCAGCAATCGCCGCCGGCACAAAAAAGTTCCTGAGTGCCGAAATCCGACTGCGAGAGCATCCTACTACTTAGACGACGCTGCATCTTCTCACAGAAGCATTTCAAGAATAGACAGGTTCGAAAAGTTCAATTCCATTTCGCGTTAGTGATATTTAACTATGCGCTGATAATTAAATTCTAGCGCCCTATTTAAGTTGTTGTGCATACCTGTAGCGTACAGCCCTTGTATTGTGTATTTTTTATATATGTATTATCTGGTATTTGTGTTTTTCTTGCAGATTATATGTCTTTTTATGTAAACTGTTGGGTTTTAATTGCTGATAGTGTGCGTCGGTTTAAGTTCATCATATCAGGTGACAACGTGCTACCCCAAGACAATATTAGCTTGCCCTTAGCCGCACTCACGATATTAATAGAGTTTTATACCTCTCCGACTGAATAAGCTAGCGACTCAGGGCAATATAAAGTAACAGTGCAGTAGAGTGTAGGGCTAGGTAAAATGCGGCGTTACAAACGCCGCTCATTCAAAGATAAATAGTTTTTAAAATTTAATTAAGTGCTAATAAATGGCACTTATACAACATATTTGTTTTTGTTTAATCCAATTATCTAATTAAGCTTATACTTTCCTATCAAAAACCGTCATTTGGATGTCCTGTATGTAAAATTAAAATATCGTAAATAGAAATACAATCAAACAGAAGGATATCAGCAGCATTTGGATTGTTTATCGAGGCATGACCAGTGTACGTAATAGTTACTTACGTGGCAAGCTTATACCGAGTCGGATCATTTGCAGGGTGAGCGACGTAGGAGCGAGCCCTGTAATGAAATAAAAATCTTAGAAATATATATTAGTGATTAATAAAGGATGTGTTTATTTGAAAACAAGGTGCTTGTAAAGTCGCCAGGGCAACATTTTATAGGCACCGTGCCTGTAAAGACTCATTTACCGAGTTAGTTCAGACGACAGTCAACGAGCTTTTAACAAGTCAAGAGGAACTAACATAATTTTATATAAACGAAACTTGTAAGTTATAATGTCGTTTTAGAAGGACTTGTAGTGGGCAAAGGATAGAGAGTAGTCCATGCGTAATAAACCAATACGCGATGTAGAGATAAAAAATATCCGTCGACCGCGTAGAATGGGCATTACCTAATCGATTATGAAAGGGTGTAAGGCTATAACTTTTAAAGAAACCGACAGTATCAATGGAAAAAACGCCAAAAGGCATTCTTCTACAACAACAGCACTACGCAAAAGATTTTGCTTCACTGGAATTGAATGCTTCTCTTTTCAGTCTTTGTTTTTTATTTGCTGAAGGCAAGTCCCTTCCTTTTCTTTCCATGCTTTCTGTTTTGTCTCTGTCGTATCCAGCGTCTACACGCTATTTTTCTATCATGTATCCATTTTGTGAGTAGTCTTCCTGCGCTTCTCATTGTTTGTCGTGGTTTTTATCTGACTAGTTTTAATGTCCAGCATTCTGTGTCTTCTCTGGCAACGTGTCCAGCTCACTGACATTTGAGCTGGGCTACTCGATGCATGATATGAGCTGTTTTTATTCTTTGTATAATAGGAGGAAAACTAGAAGAGTTATATAAAAAAGAATTCGTTTTAGTTTCAAAATAGTCCTCGGTCTTCTTCTTTTTTATACTTTTATTAGGGTTATACTCTCTTGAAAACTAGTTGTTCATGAATCAACCCATCGTTTTGCAGAGCGACTTAGTGGGCTTTTCTTGCGGTCTACCATTCATAACTACTTTTGTGAGTCTGTCATCCTCCATTATATCTATGTGTGCGCACCATTCGCTTCTACATGTTTTTTACCCATCTAACTTCATTCTGCACTTTACACCTTTCTTTTAGGTCGGCGTTTCTGAATCTGCCACTGAGTGTCACTGCTATTATTGATCTAAGGGATCGCATCTCTGTTGTTCATAGTAGTTGTTATGTTTTAGATGATTCCCGTCGAGTTTCTGCAGCATAAGTGAGTATTGATCTTACTAGCGTTTTATATTCCAATCAACACATTTAAAGCCTCTAAAATTATGATAGCAATTAATAACATTTCAAGCACTTCAAATATTATTTTACAAAATATTATATAAATATGCTACTTTAAATTCTGTAAATTGTGACTAACAATGTAAGATGATTGAAAACAAAAAAGAAGGGGCAAGCGAAGCCAAGCTGTGGGGTGTTATTTTGGCTTTCCCACAAATAATCCATTTAAAAGCAAATAAATAGCTATCTTTCCCAAATCACTGTTTTATAATTAGTTCACTATCTTTTGGGTAGGCCGTAGAAGAGTTGCTTTGATTTGTTGCACCCCTACAGGAGTTTTAAAAAGTGTTGAATAGTACGTCGAGTGATAGCTTCTGTTTCTGTGGCAGCTGTTACGAGCTTATCATAGCCCTGAAAGTAGGACGGAGGCAGCGACATTCATGCTGAGCAGTGCCTACGGTTCCCATGACCGGGGCAAAGACGGAGTTGTAAGCAGTTTTGGAGTGGTGCAAGCTGCAGGCGGCGTTCGAAGAGGGATCTAGCTTATTACACCAGGCCAACGGAGAGAAAAATGAGCCCTTGTCCGTCGTGGGACTTGTTGTAAATTAAACACAGTCTTCCTCATAACAATTAACATATATTTTTTACATACGCTACATGTTTCGGTTTATCTGTTAAACCATCTTCAGGCTAATGTCAAAAACAGTCATAAAAAAATGTTAATTGTTATGAGGAAGACGGTGTTTAATTTACATTAATTTACTGAATCACCTCATTGTGAGTATGGACCAGATCCTGAATTTTTTTTTGTTTTCATAAATTGTGAGGTTGGAGCGCCATGTTGATGAAGTTCTTCCCATCAGTTGAAATATCTAATTTTGTAGCGGTTCCATTGGATAAACAAGCGGTGGCTAAAGTCATTAACTTTAAAAATCATAAAAACCACGATTATGACCTTAATAGCAAATGTATTGCCTATAATTATACATTCAACAATATTTGATAGAATGTAGAAAACCCAACCTGTTGAGATGATAGTCATTTACTTAAATAAAAATCTAATAATAATAATATTAAGTCATACACACATCATAACAATGTATATGATCTTTATTGTTGGTTGACATATTTATTGTTCCAAAATAACATCTCGCAGACACCCCGATATAACTTGCTCTATTATTTGGTTATCTACAGTAAGTGTACAGCGAACAGATTTGGTTTTCGTGATGGATATTTGTCTTAGTGAGTATGTTAAAATGATATAATAGCGTTGGAGGCCATCTCAATTTTCCGCAATTAGAACGGCATCGTCAGCATGTGACGTTTCAACCCCTTTAGTAAGGGTGCCAAAATTTACGCCTCGGTTAAGCTCAAATCGGAGGAATACGTTCGCTCAAGTATACATTCGATTAGTAAAAACACCATATAATTACCAGAATAAGTAAAATCTTTTTAGCTGGATATATTAATAAGTAATAAATAAACTGTACATTATTTAATTAATAAATGCTCCTGGGGCTGTGTTTGGCTTCCTGGCTCTTGCTGCAACCCACGATGCTGGAGCGTACTGCGGGCTCGTCGTAAACGGTTTGCTAAGAGGCACGCCGAATCCTCAGGAAAAGGGCCCCGTAGTTCGTTTGCCTCGAACGCCAACACTTACCTTGCTTCTCGGGCAAATGGTTCTGGTAGCTCTCTTGTTTCGCCAAACTTGACCTCCGCCATTGGATTGTTGACAGCGGCCGGCAACTATAATTTTCCGTTGTAATTAGCAAGTTTAAAGTTTACCTGGAGCCGGCGTTAGTGTTTGAATGCTGCAGCGAGGTCTGCTGCTACCTTGGACGGCCGGAGCTGGATTCCTGGAACGATCCCGGCTTCAAATCCAACAGGTAGACAACCTCTGCTTGTTCACCAATAAGCGAAGTTTTGTTAGCCGGACGGCGATGAAATTGTTGGAGGCGGATACGAACTTCGGACCTGTGGATGGCGTTTTCAAGCATGTAGAACGGATTCTCCAGGCGAGCTTCTCAGAGAGTGGTCTCTAGATTGTAGCCGCTCGCAAGCAGCACCGGCGATGTAAGTTTCTACTAACCTTAGCGTTAGTGAAATTAAGTTCTGTGAAATACTGTCTTTCTGGATGCGCCTAGATTCTCGCTTGGGAATTATACTGGTGCAAGTAATTAAGGGCGGTCTAGTCGGATAAGCTAAGGTAAGGTTAAGACCTCGTTGGGCTGACACTACGCCCAGTCATCTCCCTCGGAGCCTATCTGGATAAAGGGTGGAGGGTTTATTCCGTTACAGTACACCCTGTCAGATCGGAAAGGAAAGGTAGGCACGGAGAGGAATTAGGAACAGGACAGATCAGGTAATCTCACGATCAGCAGATTGGAACTGGTACTGCGGTTTCCTTTTATACTTATCTTTGCGGCAACATCTGGACACTCACCCTAGCTTTCAATGGAAAGGGAACGACGCCGTCGTTCATTTAGCGATACGTTGCGTAGAGCTAGTCGAAATCCCTTATCGCCTTTTCGCCCGTCGAATTGATGTAACGCTTGATTGTGCGACTTATTAAATTTAAATATATCTTCTGTATGATAAAAATTCAATACAGGAGCAAGCGTTACAAGCATATCACACAAGTTTCATTTCTTTATTGTTGATCCTATAACCAGGTGATGCTTCTTTAACACCTTGTACCAATTGATCCACTACAAGTTTGAAAGGTACTGAATTCAGGCTCTGGTCTCATGCCTGTTGATATGTGCACTTCATTTGTTAATTCCTTATCCTTATAATGTTGTGGCTGTTCATTGCGGTGATAAGTAGTATGGGTCAGATCGCTTCCATTTAAAAATTTTCTATACATATTTTAGTTTTACTCTGTCGAATGCTTGCGTGAGATCAACGAAGGCCAAAACGCAGCTGTATTAAATTCTATGGACTATTTGGTGATCTGTCTTAGGATGAATTGGGCATCAACTGGGAAGCTGTTTTTTCTAAAACCGTATTGTTCTTCACTAATGGTGATGCAGTTATTAATGTGATTAGATATAATCTTCGTGAATAACTGCAGGATGGCGCTGAGTATGCTGATACCACGGTAGTTTTTGGCATCTGTGTTTTGCCATTTTTTGAAGACAGGGATGGTTATGCTTGATTTATATTCATTCGGTATGTCGCCTTTACCAAGGATAATATTACAAAATAGGATTAGCACCTTAACAAGTATCTCTCCTCCGTACTTAATAATATTTAATATTAGCTTCCAAGTAATCGTTGATTAGGTTTTTCCACCGTACAAGTCATGTTCCATACTTGCTCCTCCAGCGTTTCCTACAAATGCTCGTTTGAAAAACAACATCCTCTGATGCTTTTCTTCAGATTTATAAACAGGTCTGATAACAAAAAATC
Source organism: Agriotes lineatus (assembly GCA_940337035.1). Lineage (NCBI taxonomy): Eukaryota > Metazoa > Arthropoda > Insecta > Coleoptera > Elateridae > Agriotes > Agriotes lineatus. The sequence goes on along the minus strand of CALNHX010008392.1, from coordinate 33,716 downwards.
CAAAATGTAAAGTGGCTTTTCTAACTCAATAAAGTGAAATTCTTCGCGAATCGATTTGATTTTTAAGTTTTTATGCACGGTCGCATTATCAGAAAGAAGCACATTGCCATGCGAGAGATTCTGACGTTTTTTGACAATAGCTGCACTCAGCTCCTTGAACGCATTGCCGTAACTCCCTGCGTTAATTGTAGAGCCTTTAGCCATGTATTCAATCAAAAGAACACCTTGAACGTCCCAACAAATGGTTGCCATGGGTTTTCCAGCAAAAGATTGGGCGCGGGTTGTCTTTGGGGAAGGAGAACCTTTATTGCAAGGTATTGGTTGTTTTGTCTCGTAATTCTAGTGATGAATACTAACTATATTATAAAGTTTGAATCGGCTTTTAAAACTGTCAAGCTGTTTTGGTCAGTTAAGCAAAATATTTAGTAATGTGAACGACATTGATTTGCAAAGGGAAAATGTGCAGTTGTTAGTTTTCTAACCTACGATACACTCCCAAGGGGAATCTGACTTCCAGTCAGACACCTTAAACACTTGGCCATTAAGCTTATATTAGATACTGATCGTTGTGTTATGGGAATGTTCATATATCTGATATAAATATTCTGCACAATTTTTCTTTAGATGGCGGACATTCAAAAATACAAAAAATAATAAATGCGTAAGTATTGTTATGCTATTCGTACATAGGTTTAAAAAACAGATTAATAAGATTAAAGGAATACAGTATTAACAATTACAAAGATGAATTTAGATGTGAAATGGATATCACAATTTATAATTTAATTAAATGAAGCTAATTGGAAAACAGTAGGATTTTAACTTAATTTAATATCTAAAATGAAAATGAAAATTAATGACAAACACTTTTTCGAAATATACTATTTAACATGGTAGGTATTAGACATATAATAAAGTGTGTTGGACTGTAAAACGTAAGCTAGATTGCTAAGGAGATAGTTTATTGATTAGAATAAAAATTTTAATAACAAAAATGATGTAATACAATTTGTAGCGTTTGAAATTAAGAAATAAACCCCTTTATAATGTTTTTTAAAGATATTATGGTGAATAAAAGGGTTAAAATTGGAAATAAAATTGTCGTGGTGAAAAAGAATAAAAAGTAAAATGTTAAAAGAAGAAGATTAGCAGGCTAGATGGATGAAGATTAGAATGTGGTGAGAAGACCAATCTAATAGAGTTATAATCTACAAAGGCAAATAAAAGTAAGGGAATGCTAAATTGAGTTTATTGTGGAATTACATTGCATCTACTGAATTGGATAACAAGGAATGGTTTACAAAGGAAGTGGTTTACATCGACATCATTAGCAGCGTGAGCGTATTTGTGGGGCTTGTCAAGTGACATCTTGTGGCTTGCGTTTGGTCAAGGTTTGTGGTGCCGGGTTGTAGCAGGCTTTATACTTGTGATTTGGTTGAGCATTAGAGTAAACACATCTACAGCTAACGTCGATTTGGATGCAAACTGAGGTGGATGTATGAATGCTGTTTTAAAAAGGTGAGCTGTTTTTGTGTGTTCCTGTGGCGAACTGTTTTTCTTGGGTCCCTATGTTGATTTGGATCTGGATTCTAGACGTCTTGGCAGTTGGTTGTCAGTTGATGCCTTCACCGTGGTTTTGAGTGGAGCAGTTCTTGTAACGTGGTGAGTCGCAGAGCTGGATGCATTGGGTTTGGTAGAGAAGAGTGTTAAGTCCAATAACAAGTAACAGCATACAGGTATTTAAAATAAGAACTGAAAGAAAATAAAGAGTGAAGTGAGTTAATTTTAATTAAGGGGGTACTTACCGTTTGAGATTGTGGCATGACAAATCTGTGGCAAAAAGGCATAAGGGGATAAGTCGACTTATCTCATTTTTGATTTTATTGATGCCCCGTGTCCAGAGCAATATCGGGCATCTAAATACAAGAGGATATAAGTCTACATACCATAACCGAATTGTTACAGCAAGTTTTCTAAATGGGATATGTAGACTTATTCCCTGAAAATTCACTAAAAATTAATAAAAAACAAATTTAGTTAATTTCAAATAGATACATGTGTACTAATACCCTAGTCAAAGCTTTTCGTAAAGTTATCTGCAACGCAAGAACAGCATATGTTAACTCATACCCTTTTGCCATTTCACAACTTTCCGTTTTTGTTGGAAACAAATAACTTATGTATTGTAACGATTCGGCTGACGGTTATTTGCCCCGATGCCTCGATTATACTAGAAATTCCAGAGGCGGCTGCCAGCGCGTGAATCATAGGCCGCCGACGAGCGGCCTTGAACGCAGGTGTACGCGAATGACTCATTTTCCAGTCGATGCTAGAGCGGCCCTGACGCGACACGTCACTGTTGCCGAGAACACCTGGAGGCTTCTGGAAGAAACTACCGGCGTGATATATAAGCGGGCGGAGTTCACCCGCAGGCAGTTTTGAAATAATTCTCCGGCAGTTCGAACTCACGTCGAGGCTTGTTAGAAGCCCCCATATAAATAACCGCGTGTACATAACCTCTCGTGAACTAATAGAAATAAATAAATATATAATCGTTAGTGTTTATTAAGAGTGATATAAATAAATGTGTTAATACGTATGTAATAGAAATAAATGTACCGATAGTTCGTTAGTGCCTGTATTAATTTGTAATCTGCTAGATAATTCTCGCATGTGCTTGTAAACAATAATCGTAATAATTCATTGTTGTAAATAAATGTTTGAACCCATGTTTGTCGTATAATTTTAAATAGCCCGAACGTTAAAAACGTAACAGTGGTGTCGGTGTGAGGTTTTGAACCGGGGGCTATAAGAAAATTATTGAACAAACATTAAATAAATAAATTATTTAACAAGTGCCGATAAAACGACGGTCAGATAAATAAATTGAAGTGAGTATTGTGCATGCCTTTGACGAAATCTCAAAGCAGCAAAATGGAAGCCCAATTAAGCCAACTTTTGCAACTGATACAAGTTAGCCAGGACAAGGCAGAGAAGGCGCAAGAGAAGGCGGAAAAAGCACAGGAGGAACTTAAGAAAGAAATCCAAGTTGGCCAGGAAAAATTGAAAGCCGGCCAAAAGAAGGCACAAGATAAGGCAGAGGAAGCAGCGAAAGCACTTAAGGAATGGCTGAAGGCCGAGCAAGAGAAAGCAGTCCAAAAACTTAAGGAATGGAAATCCGACCGAAAGAAGGCAGAAAAACTGGAGGAAAAATTGAAAGCCACTCAAGAAAACCTCAAGGATGAACTTAAGGAAGAATTGAGATCCGGTCGAAAGCAGGCAGAAAAAGCACAAGAGGATCTTAGGGAACAGCTGGAAGCCGGGCAGAAAGCACGAGAAGAGCTGAAGGTCGGGCAGGAAGAGCTGGAAACCGCAGAAGAGAAAGTAGTCCAAAAGCTTGATGGGAAAATAAATGGAAGAGTTCGGTTTCTGTTGTTGGACCTGAGACGCGGCGAGTTGCACGTGGGTGGGGATGAGCTTTCCCGACACCCAGGAGGAGAGATCGAGGCACAAGTGGTATGGGCGGAAGATGTTACTCTGCAAGGACGAACCGAGAGGGTCGTGGATGCATACCTGGATGGCGATCTCCGGAGCAACGTGGTGCGCGTGGTTGAGCCCGATTATGCTGATATTGCGGACGAGTGCATCCTGGGAATGGATGTTGTGGATAAGTGTGAGTGCGTTTTGGACCTGAGACGCGGCGAGTTGCACGTGGGTGGGGAGGAGCTTTCTCGACACCCAGGAGGAGAGATCGCGGCATAAGTGGTATGGGCGGAAGATGTTATTCTGCAGGGACGAACCGAGAGGGTCGTGGATGCATACCTGGATGGCGATCTCCGGAGCTACGTGGTCCTGATGGCCTACCGATCGGCAGTACAAGAGACAACCGGCGTCCAGATCGAGGTGTGCTGTTGCGAAACCTGGAAACCACGGTGGGCTGCTGCTTCTTCAGCCAGTCCATGTGCAAGAAGGGCACCGCCTGCAAGTCCCGCCATCGGACCCCCACAAGAGCGAGAAGACAGGCACCCGACGCAACTCGTTCTGGGACAGAACGATCTAAGGCGGGGGCAGTGTAACGATTCGGCTGACGGTTATTTGCCCCGATGCCTCGATTATACTAGAAATTCCAGAGGCGGCTGCCAGCGCGTAAATCATAGGCCGCCGACGAGCGGCCTTGAACGCAGGTGTACGCGAATAACTCATTTTCCAGTCGATGCTAGAGCGGCCCTGACGCGACAAGTCACTGTTGCCGAGAACACCTGGAGGCTTCTGGAAAAACTACCGGCGTGATATATAAGCGGGCGGAGTTCACCCGCAGGCAGTTCTGAAATAATTCTCCGGCAGTTCGAACTCAAGTCGAGGCTTGTTAGAAGCCCCCATATAAATAACCGTGTGTACATAACCTCTCGTGAACTAATAGAAATAAATAAATATATAATCGTTAGTGTTTATTAAGAGTGATATAAATAAATGTGTTAATCCGTATGTAATAGAAATAAATGTACCGATAGTTTGTTAGTGCCTGTATTAATTTGTAATCTGCTAGATAATTCTCGCATGTGCTTGTAAACAATAATCGTAATAATTCATTGTTGTAAATAAATGTTTGAACCCATGTTTGTCGTATAATTTTAAATAGCCCGAACGTTAAAAACGTAACAGTATACTTCTACAATGAGTGCATTTCCATGCAGGTGCAATAACGTGTTTTAGCGGTCCAGTTTTTCTGTGTTATTATAAGTTATTATAGTGTAGTTTAACGAATAAGTGCCAAAATGGACACACGTTCTCATGCGTACAAAGTTTTGCAGAAGTGCTGTAACAAGAATTTAACCGGTAAGTTTACACATAACCTCACATTATTCAAACTCGAAACCACATATTCTTGTTTAGTTTATGTCTACATATGCTGTTTTGTCATAGTAATTATTTATCAGAAAATACATATTCCGGGAAATTGCAAAAAGCTATATGTCAACTTATACCCTTTTGCTACTTCATAAAATGAATAAAAAAAATGCGATAAGGTATAGGTTCCGTATTTATTTATTTTCTAGTAGAAATAGTTTTAGAATCAATAGCAAAGCAAGCTGTAGTCAATAAATCGACTTGATTCTTTTGATTACCAGCGAAAAGAATTAAATGTTGTTCTCAAATCTCCACCAAAATAGTTTTTTGATGTTCCTGTAAAATGATAATTTTTGACTTATACCCTTTTACCTTTTCACCACAGAAATGTAACGAGAAAGTATTTGTAATTGATTTTTAAAAACTGGTTTGAAGTGTCAGTTGACAGATGTATTGAGTGGTCATATAAAAAAGAACATCAAATTTCAGAATATAAGTACTCTAGATTATAAAGAATCCGATCTGATTTTCAGTCACGTGTTCTACTGAGGCTAGCAGTAAATAATGTTGACTATTCAATTCACCTGTCATCTGTCAAAAGGTGACCAATAAAAATCCAGAATTCTGACGTTTCTTGACCAATCAAAAAAATATCAGTGGATATACCTTCCTAGAAGGTATTCAATTGACTATTTTAAACAAATGTGATTTTTATTAGAAAAAGTCAATATTAGTGTTCTGTTACTATAGAAATTGCGTAGTTTGTTGCTAGATTTACTAAAAATTAATTTGAAAAAGGAGTTTGGTTCATTAAATAGTCCCTCGAATACCATTCTTAGTCAAAGTTAAGTAGATTATTTTTGCGGTGGTATCACTACTCATGTCCATTGCGCTTGGGATTAGGACTCGTGCTAGCGCACTCGTCCTAATCGTACCAAGCGCAATGGACATTCGTGACACCACCGCAAAAATAGTCGACATAACTTTGACTACTCATGGTATTATAAGTGATTATCCATAATAAAAATAGGGCAAATAAATTAATTAAAATTAAATTTTAGAAGAATTGATTGAGAATAAACTAAAGTAAAGGTGTAGGTCAATTAAAACATAACATAGGCGTTACAACGTGGTAGAGTCACCATAAGTTGGGCACACAAAGTGGAGATAATCAACTTGACAGTATAGTGATTTAGTCAAATTTAATTAGATATGTTATTGCTGTAATTTATTAGGGCGCTACCTGATGTTTTCAAAAGAGTATTCACATTTTCACTAACTTAATTAGAAGAAGAAATAATTTATTTATAAGATGGCCGTACTTAAACGCTGCAAAAATTTAAGGTTTAAAGAAGCTGTTCTTGAATCACAAAACCATAAATTATAATTTTGTATATTTGCGATATTAAATCACAATTCTGGTAGGTTTTTGAAATTTCATGAATTTCATTTTTATTATGTGAACTTCTTAAACTCTGAAGCTGAAGGTAATTGCGATATCAGTACCTGTTTAAGTTACTTCAACATAGATTTGTTTCGTACAAATTGATGTATGTAATATATTTCAAAAACTACTAAATTGTGTTTGTAACACTTAAATGGTAGCATTTAATCCGTCTTTCAGAGTTGCAGGACGTGCATTTTACTAACGAATGATCACACACATGAAAGGTTGCAAACCCCTGAGTTAAGCTGTAGCTTGCCTAGTTTATATTCGATCTTGGTGTTATATTCTGCTTATTTTATAAACAAAGCTTCGGGCTAACTATACCAGCTTTGTTATTGCTCTGACCCATCCTGTACGTTTTTAAAGTGTGATATCTTTAGGAGATAATCGCCATTTGTTTTGCTTGTCTAATTTGCATTGTTCTCAAACATTTTATTAGATGCTTATATAGTTGGAATAAATATATGCCTCTCGACAAATTGTGTAACTAATTCATTTTCTAATCTTACAAACCCAAAAAATATAAAATAATTTTAAATAAATATCTAACGTATAGCTTTGCGACGTGTAAAATAAATCCATATTGCTGAGAGTTTTTCCGGCAAAAAATGTTTGAAGGCAACTTTGGCGCCTGTTTTATCGCTTTTCCAATTTGGAGATAACTAAATGTAAAGGGGTTTCGCCGTGCGAGCAAGAAATAAAATTATCTCCTTTACAGAGGGAGAACGACATCTGAATCTTTTGAGTATTGAAAATAACCGTTAGCGAAAGGAGAAGCAACTTAAGCGTTAAGGGTTCGGTTTCCTGAGATTTCTGAGGAACGCTCACTGGCCGCGCACGAAAACAATACAAGAAATAGCTAAGAAGATTTGATTTGGGGAGCTACAAACATTTTAACTGAGATGAGGTTTTTATCTACAAGGATCGGGGAGGGCGACCCGTAATAAGAATCTCCTTAGTACACAAATATCTACGCGGGATGGGATTCTATCAAAGAAACGGTTCTATCTGAAATAAATTCTAGACTTATTGCGAGGATATTGTTTCAGCTTCAATCGCTTCTTGATGGAGCTATCGGAGATTGTTTCGAACGTCTCTGTACCCGTAACTGCAATGCCACGGACAATATAAGCTTTATAAGTTATAGAAAGCAGCCTAGATAGGGACGAGCGCACCGGGGAATATCTTTACTCAAAACTTTAAACTACCCGGTTATAAGGTGTAGGACAAGCGAAAAGCAATTCTGCGCGAAAGAATCGGCCTATATTTCACAATGATTGAAATATTTCCAATAAATTCGTCCGGAAATCAGTCGCGGAATTTATTCTTTGTGATATTTTTTAGTGCCGAGCGATGAAATTTGTTTCACTTTCTTTTCAAAACTTTTTCGGTTAGACTGGCTATTTTATATGAAAAATGTAAATGGAAGATTGATTTATAGTGATCACTGGGATATATTGGAAAAGTGCTCACTGAAATTTGGAAAGTATTTGTTTATCCGAGTACGCGATTACCTGCGTAATATAACTTGAGACTCAAATAAAACGTTTCAAAACAATTTTAAATTTTATATATCTGTCATGCGGAGACATACAGCAGCTTTAAAATGGCGTTCAATATTGCAATGATTATTCTGTGAATATATATACAAGGAATTTTATGTAATTGTATTTTTTTATCAAAATTTGTTTCCCTATAAGCTTGCTCAAATCTTTACTCTATTAAATGTAAGAATGACTTAATTTAAAATATTAATGATTATGTACTGCTACCTTTTATTAAACTACCCGAAGCGCCAATTACCAGTACATAGCTTTTTTTAAACATAAAACTCTATTACTTAGCTTGGGATATGCATTATTAATTTTACTAGATTGATAACAGCGCTTTCCGTTCAAGCTCAATACTTAATCTTACAACTCAACAGCCCTTGTGAATATCACTTCTTAGCATATTTCAGGTAATTGCTAATTAGAAATTACGCGATTTAAGTTATTTATTAGAATTTTGTGTTTTAGAAGAATTTTAATACAGTATTTCATACATGATAGTAGTCTAACATTTTTATAACAATTTCTGCTACATAAAGGTTATCTGTTTCGTTCAGGGGATGAATTTCTGCAGGTTGACTGAAACTGCCGCCGATATTGGTATCACGCCTAACAAGGCCGATTCACTTATTATCAGGTGTGTGCCAAATGACAACATTCAGTTTTTTAATATGCAATCGTTCGATTATTTATTCATGAATGAATACCATACAATTTACTGGAACATGGTACTAAAATACGAGGGCCAAGCTATAATTATTGAGAATAAGACAATCGACTATGCCGTGAAAAACAAAACATACAGTATTATTTAGAGCAATTCTTTATTTGCCATTTAAGGTTTCGTTGTTGAAGTTACGTTAGTTAGAACCCGAGTTGTAAATTTTTACTTCCTTTTACAATAAAGGAAGTATTGGATTCACCCCAAAAATTCGAAATTGAGTTTTCAACAGATATTCACGTTTCAGAGTCCCCTGAACCCAAAAAACATACTTTTTTTCATTGGTCTGTCTGTGTGTCTGTCTGTTTGTGTGTCTGTCTGTGAACAGAATATCTCAAAAACGAAAAGAGGTATGGCGTTGAAACTTCATATATAAGTTTTATGTACTATATAGATGAGACAGCAAGTTTTTGAAGAAAATCTCATAACCGGAAGTAGGTGTTTACTCTTGTGATTTTTCAGTTTTTTTCGATTTTTTCAAAAACGGCTCTAACGTTTTTTTTAAATTTACTACATTTTTAATGTGGATTGATGTGAAATAGGTGATTTTCCAGTTGAATACTTCTAAAGTGGGTTTCTTTTGTTTTTTTTTCTATTTTTTTATTAACTCCTATTTTAAATAAAACACCCGGTATATTATTAAATTTTTGAATTTTTCTTAAAATTTTAGAGAAAATTTGTCTCTTCAACTAACGCTCTATTTTGTACCGTTTTTGTAGAATTTGTAATTTTTGAAAATTTTTGACAAATGGTTAAAAATTAAAAATGAAATTTTTGACTAATTATAAGAACACTGTAAAAGGAAGTTGTGTGAGTGTAAGTATCACAGCAGATTTTTTTAAATGGTATTAAAAGTCAAAAAATGCAATTAACCAAAGATCATTTTCGACTCATGATTTATTATGACTTTAAAAGATGTTTAAGCACTTATGAGCGCAAAGAGAATTTAGACTCTTCTTTTGTTACAATTTACCATGGTATAAAGAATTTTAACTCGAAAGAAATTTTGCTCAGCATCAAAAAGGAGCAGAGCATGCTCCTACGACCGTTACCGAAAAAAACATTACTGCTGTTAAGAAAATAATTGAAGAGGGCGATAAAACCACTTGTGCAGTAATAGTATCAACTCAAGATTAGATCCTCAGCTGTTAACACAAGCATACACTATCACCAACATTTAAAACAAATATCAATCGTTTTATGCCGCATTGGCTTTCGGATTCCTGAAAAACGGAGCTTTTCAGAATTGGCCATGCAACTTTATATCTCCTAAGTAATGGCAAACAAACATGTTTTTTCAATATTCTAATGAGTGGCGAAACTTATATTCCCATTTTCGACATACCTACCCGCCAAGAGTGTCGTGTATGAATTCAAGAAGATGAAGAACGTCCAGCAATGACCAAGAAGCAGTAAGCTATGAAAAAGTTATGCATGAGGTATTCTTTAAAAGTACGGGTCTAGTCAATGCAATTAAGGTAGATGGACAAAAGACAATTATAGCTACATGATACACTGAAAAATGTTTTCTTGAAATGTTTAATTGAATTCCAGAGAAGGAAATTATGCTACATTATGAAAATGCATCGTCCCATAAAGCTCGATTCACATTATAGTGCAAGGCACATGCCATGCACGGGCAGGGTACGCGCTCGGCAAAATTTATTTCTCATGAAAGCTTATGCATTTTTTCGGGGGGCATTCACACTAGGCGGTCATCTGCTCGGCAAGCGACGGCGCTTGCACGCGGGTTTTCTTTCGAACAATATTTGCCGAGCACGTGCCGAGCCCGTTTCGCAAAAAAAGTTTTGTGTGAATACTCAACCGGGCAGTCGATAGGCGAAATCTACAAAATAATGAAGTGTCAGCAGAGACAAACTTTTGCAGCGGAGATGAGTAAAATGCTACTAGAATATGTACACAAAAATGAAGAATTGTATGATTTTTTACATCTTTGTTACGACTTTTTAGCATATTATGTACCCAAAAACGTCGTTTTCTTTTTTGGCATCACTTTACAAAGTCCTCTTTATCTTCTTCGTCTAAAATTAAAGATATTTTTATTAATGTTGAAGTTGACAACATATTGTAAAAGCTCTAAAGAACGACTGAAACCCGCCGCAGTGTGAATGCTTGAAAAAATCCTTGCTCTTGCCGAGCCCGTGCAGTGCCCGTGCCTGGCATGTGCTTTGCACTAATAATGTGAATCGGGCTTAAGGCTGCTTTAACTCTGCAGGTTTTGACTGGCCGTGGCCTCCTGGTTTAGCAATGTGCTACTTTTGGCTATTTTATCGGCTTACAAGATATTTGCAGAGTAGAAGGTTTTCGTCTGAGGAAGAGATTGATACCGCAGTTCATGATTATTTGGAAGGTGTTCATAAAAAAGATGATTGGCAGCTTTTAAGCAATTAAATGAAAGAATGCTTAAGTGTATTAATGCTGAAGGGAATTACTTTGAGCATATTTAAAATAAAATCCTAAAAAATGTTAACCGTTTTCTTTATTCTCAATAATTATAGCTTGACCCTCGTATGTCTATTTTTATTTCTTAGGAAAAATATACTGTCTATAATTTGTAAATAATCTATTCACTAAGCACTCAGGCTAATTTCTCCCATATTCTTAGTTATTGTCTAAATTATGACATCTGTTGAATTAAATCGACAAAACTAAACATGCTAAATTAACTTAATAAATATTAAAGTCTAAATTTTTCTCAGAATTAACATCTCAACTTTTATTCTAAGTCCAAAATGAGTCTATCTATCATTCTCAATTCCAAATCTAGCACCTTCTACCACGGTTTACAAATCTACGCATTTCTGTTCAGTTTTGTACATTATAAGTCCACATGCGAGAGTCCATGTCCGTTACTATTTTGCCCAACCAAGTCCACCTTAATACTTTCCTTTCTTAATTTTATTGTGGCTTTTCGTGTACCTGATGCGGCTGTTTGTACATGCCTTTGCTGTTTCGTTGAACTACCTACCATGTTATGAGAATGAACGGAAAATGAAGTGGCTCATCGTCACTTTTGAATGAAAGAAATTGTGTAATTTTAGTCCCATTCTGAATTAAGATTCCTAGTATTAGCTTTATTTATTAAACAAAACCCAAATAACATCACGACAATGAAAATGTATTATTATTGAGTTAGTAAATTTGAATGAGTGTTGCTGTCACTGTCTTTTAATATAATTAAATCATTATAACTTTGAAATGATTAAATTTTAGTTCGCTGTTAAAGACCGGAATTGATTACTGCAATTGTTAAATGGTTAAAATGAAATTTCGGTTTAGACCGCGTTGTCTTTCTAAATAGAAACCTAGAGTTTGTTGGCTTTATGTGCATTACACTGTGTGAACTCAAGCAAGGATTTTTATAATAACTTTGTTCTTCTTTGTTGGTAGCTCGTGAAGTCTTACAAGCGATCCATGTTTTAGTTCGTGTTGTTAAAATACTTAAAGTACTTTGCAAACAAGGGTGCCTATGCAGATTTGGTCCATTGCAAATAGATTATTAGAGTCAGTTGCTCTAAGAGTTAGAGCTCGACGTGCCAATTTTTTTAGACCGCTGATTGGTCCAGTGCACGCAGAGTTAGTGACGCTTAACCGCAGAAGGAGCACGTTTGTGATGCTTAAGGTCAAGAATGGTAGGAGTTTAAGATTTACTCCGTATACCCCCATCTTCCCTGTTTATATTATTTGGTAGCCAATTCTCAAATTAAAAAAACTTGCAAAGTTAACGTTTTTCGAGTAGTTCTATTACTATTAGAAAATAAAAGGCATACTGTAACTGTGAAAGAAATATAAAAGCAACGTAACGCTAGATATTCCTAATTTTCGACGATCCTGTAAATACATTTTTGTTGAAGTATTTCTCATATAGTCTTTTAAAAGAAATATCTTATATTATTTAACTCAAAACGACGAGAAAACAATTTTGGCACTACACTTCGCGTTTATGGTTCGGAGTCAGTATAGGTACCTAGTCGACAGAAATGACCGGTATAGGGTGTTGGTTTCTCAGCCTTGAAGAACCAAAGCCTAGATTGGCCAACGGAATTATCGGATTAGCTCTGATGCCAGAACTGTTCGTGAAGGAATGAGAGGATAGCTAGGTATAACACCAATTATTATTTCTCTTGGAGAATTTCCTTGCTTTTATATGGCCCGATGAGCCTTCCTTTTGCGTTATCTTGACGTAGCGGTTTTCGTGGGTGGTGGCGGAGGTGGATTCGGAAATCGGCGCATAGCGGTCAAAATCTCACTTACTTGGTTATCCATGCGCTTCGAAGTTTTATAATTTCAAAAATCCAGGCGCGGAAGGAATTTTTGCAGCGTTTAATGTTGCTTAGAGAATAATTCCTTTCAAGGCAAATGTTACAACCTAGTGTACATATTGGGCGAAAGAACAGAATTTAGTTATGGATCTTTCAAATTAGAGTAAGGCAAAGGGTGCTACTACCCGACCTGTTTTCGTACGATACTCATCTTAAACCGGACGCAAAAGGTTCGGTTTTTAGACCAAATTTGCTAATATGATAATGCAAAAACGTCCATATAATTTTTTTTGAAATATATCTATTTCATAGCGGTTTCATCTATTCTAACTAAAAATGCCGCCTAGGGTTATAGCACGTTGTACTCTTCAACTTGTAAACAGCGTGTTATTGCAGCTCCAAAGAAAGGCTCAACGGGAACGGCAATCATCGCGGTTGAGCAATTCAGTGCGTGTTCAGTCAATATCACCTAAAGTATAAGGCCACAGCTCTCTGGCGTGACGTCAGCATAGGAAGATCGCCCCTCAGTAGAATTTAGCGTGAAATTACTAAATCGCATAGGCGCAGAGTGTTGATAATTAAAGAATAACGGTGTCTTGTAAAGAGCGTTACCAACCGTGAGGCCTTCTGACATCATGTACATGTTTAAAGTTTTCCTCGGAATTTTTTATACTTGTATTGATGGCATTCTTATTTCATCTGCCTCTACTTCTAGTTATGTACTTCTACAGTTTGTTGCTGCCTTTTCTAACGTTAATTTTGGATCTAAATATTATAATGTTTCTGATAATTTAACATCTCTAAACCCTGTTACGAATTAATTCGAGAAATTGCCATACTTGCATATTGCTACTATTGTAGGTAATGTAGATCACTTATGAACTGATCAACAATTTCTCTGTTGAGCAGTTTGGGGTTATTAAATTGTGCTTATTCATATACTTAATTGCACTTCAATACGAAGTAGGTCTCAAAGACGTAGGTAAGAGTAGTATCATGATTAGTTTTTTTTGCCTAGGGTTGCCACCTTTCGTATACAACAAAGCCGAACATATTTCGTTTTCATATTCATAAAACAATAATAATAATTTGCACATAAGAAACGTCGGAAATTTATTCAACTATGTAATAATGCAACATAATCATCTTCGGGATTACTCCAAACCAATTGCCAATATTCAACAATAACCTAACACACCTTACGTGTTACGTGCACGTGCATCTCGCTTCTATAATTTCAAAAAGTGTCTAGCCATTCAAAATACACTGTCCAGAAGAAAGTGCTAGAAAATCAAATTACGGGAATTTCAAGAAGACATAACGGGCGTCCGTTCAACTCTTTCCCGCTAACAAAGACAGCAGGCAATAAGCCCTGCATCATTAATACGCAATCCAAGTCTAAAGCACATAGTTGCAGAAACCATTTTCGGGGCAACAAAACCAATGTGTCAGATTCGAGTAAGCAAGCAATAAAGCCGAATTTCAAAGCTCCAAATTTCTACTCGGTGGACAATAGATCATTGCAAGCCCAAATAGTAAGGCATTCTTTTAGTAACCAGATATAGTAACCCAACGCTACTGCTTGCGTAAACGGCCTGGCGCCAGGATCATCATTGCGTCTCCAGCTTACTTACTTTGAGCATTCTGAAGGGACTTGGTCAGATTCCAGTTCGTTACGACAGAAACTCCGTTGTTCGTTTACTTACAGTTTACGCATTTTAAGACTTATGCATTTAGTTGTAAACCGTTGTATTAACGTACCCTATATAGGTATAACTGTACTATTGATACATATATGTGTATGGTGTATGTTTATTTTATGTGTGTTCTCAAATAAATATAGGTGTTATTGTTGTCCATGATGGTTATCAGTTGCTTAACCCACAAGTAACTTAACCGACGGAAAATCCACCTTTAAATATACTTGCAGCTACGTAGGCCAGTGAACATCTAGGCCAGTATGTAACAGGTATTTATTATATCTTAGCTTAACAGAAACCGCATGCCGCTTTCTCTATATTTTTGCTTACTCGTTTTTCTGTACTGCCTTGTTATTTTATTAATCAGTTTTATAAATAACAATGGGTTTAGGCTGTCGCCCTGTGAATTTGTTTTAATTTTAAGATTCGTTGAGCAGCTCAGTTCATTCTTACATGTCCATATAGGTAGTTGCTTCAATTGTCTTCTTCAATTTTTTCTTGGAGTACATTTTTTGTAGTATCTTTCAATCTAAAATGTTGATGTTTAGAAATTCAAATGTAATGTTTCTCTTTCTGTTAGCATTCTCAATTTAAATATGTGGTTCCCTCTATCTACCATGAGATAAAAAAATGATTCTGAGCAGGCCTTGATATGTGTTATACGTTTGGCAGTACTGAAGTGTATTGTCAGTTTATGTCAAATTCGAGATTAAAAGGTTAGGTTTTGTTTGTTGTTTGACACCGACTGACGTAAAACTTAACCTGCAAATCTTGAATTTGACATAGACAGACAATACACTTCAGTACTGCCAAACATATAACACATATAAAGGCCTGCTCAGAATCGTTTTGTTTATCTCATGGTATATGACCTCCCTAATATCGCTTTAACTTATATTCTGCGAGTATCTGGTGTCTAAGTTTCTTTCTAGTATTTTTGAATATACTTACGTGGCTACTGGTCGTAGTGGTTTCTTTAATGTGCAATGGTATTATGCTATTATTCTCTCTTTTATTTGGTATGTCCCATGCATACTGTCAGCTCTTTGTTAAACAGTCTAAAACACTAATTTACATTTTCAGCTTCCTTACGACTGCTCCTACTTTCTGTTTTATTGACTAATCAATTATTTCTGCTTGAACGTTATCCCTTCCATACCCTAATTCTGTATTTCCCGTTTATGGGTTATTTATCTTCTTGATTTTGTCTTCAAAATGTGTTCTTTAGGTTTCCAGAATTCTTCTATTGTTCTTGTTCTTGTTTTTATGCTTCTTACACGTTTCCTCTGTTTCGAAAAACTCTAAATGACGAAGATTATGTTAAGTTGTAAATGATTAAGTCACAAACGTTAATCATGCAAGTGATTTTTGATGAAGTATTCTGTAACGTTATCGCCAGTAGTAGATTTATCTAAAGCATCAATATTACGCCAGAATTTGTGGGGCGCTTATTCCGTCTCAATTTGCGGTTGCAGCGGCCTAGTGCTCGAACAGAAGATAAGAAGACGTCCACCAGCAGTGCTCAGAGTCTCTTACAAGCAAGCACAGAGCCGTTTCCACTTAATTGTACTTGGGCAACGATAAGGAGGACCGAAAAGTATAAAAGCAACTTTCGCATCCATTTCAATCACTTGAGATTTGAGATCCTGATTTTGACTTTCACCTTTAGCTCTCCCCTCCGGGGGCCTGACCACTTGAGTATCTGGATTTTTTTAAAATACTTTCCTGTCCTATCTCTAATCCCGTCTCGTAGAGTGACCCTCCTAACCTGAACCTGAAGCAGTTCTGCCTTGTCACGAAAACCCGTCTCGTAGAACGTCTCCCCTATCCCGAACCTGACAGAGTTCTGCCTTGTGACAGGAACCCATCTCGTAGAATATTCTGTTAACATACATCTTGCATCCGGCGCCCACCAGATCAACTTGACCGGCTTCAACGAAGTTATTATAACCAAAGAACTTCAACAAATTATTAGCATACCTGTACTAAGAACGAGGTTGATCCGAAGACATTTTCATGACAATACTTCGAAAGCGGATTGTACTTCGGCGGTCGAGGCACGAAAACATAAGCGAACTTTCACCGCTCGCGGGGAACATAGCAGTAAAAAGGTGGACTTTGCTCCAGGTGAACATGTCTTGGAAACCCAAGCATATACCATGAAATCCCCGCAGTTTAGGTGAACACCGTAATTACGTAATGCTTCCTGGTGTTCAGGTATTACGGATAGATTTCAATCAGCATGTAAATTATTTATAATCATATGTACAAAATAGAACGTACTTGTATTCCACTTGCGGCTAGGCCACCCAAAATGGCAGGAGGGGGTTCGGTTCCCCGCTGTTTGATAGTCACTGGAATTGGCTGGTGTTGGTATTACTGCGAGAATAAAATAGGGTTAGTTCCAAAGTCCATATAAGTGCTATGATTATTTGGTATTATCAGTTACTTTATTTATTTGAATTAATGAAACCAAATAAATGCTCATATACCACCTTGGGTTACCTTCCCTTAAAGGAAAAGTGTCCCCACATGTACAGCTGTGGAATTCGTCTTGCTGATAGCAGCGAGCCGCGAGAGGTTATCTCCTTTTGATATCGGGTGGACGGCTTTTGCCAAGACCGAATAATAATGCTTAAGGTACGTTAATTTTAGACCTGGGGGATCGCGTAGTATAACAGGAAATTCAAGCTGCGTTTCGGCCAAAAGAATTTGGCGTGGCGGGGCTTTGGAATTAGAGCGAGGCCGGCTCGTTCGGAAAAATTCTTTACTACACAACGTGGTTGGGATTTGGGAAATTTTTTATCGTTGTCACTTAAGGCACCCGCTGATAACAGTTAAGAATTAATGGGGGGTTTTCGTGACTTTGAATTAGCTAGAACGACGTGCCCCGAGCTCCGAGTATACGTCGCTTTCAATTATGAAATTATTAGGAAATTGGTGATTATTTACCTAAAGTGAATTTATCCACAGGACGGATAATTATTTTTAGACAGCGGGACGGGTTAACTAATGGTTATTCTTCGGCAATCTGAATCGAGATCTTCTCGAATAATTCTGGTCCTCAGTCCGGCAAAAAATTTGATTTTATACATTGTTGGCGAGTTTCCTCTATGGCATCAAGGCGGTAGTGGAATTGCGCCAGGGATACTTCCTCGTTGCGTTCGCGCATAACACCGAATTGACAGTTTCGGGTGGGCTGGAGACTTTGTAAAGTTGAAATGCGAAGTTTTAAATGCACATAATATTGCATTATGATTAATTCGCATTTAAAATAAGAGCAAAACGTTACAATTACACACGTCACCAGCAACGTAAAATTAGTTATTCCATTGAATTGGCCCGCACACAAAAATTGTAAACAATCTCCATTTTCGGTGACAGTCATAGCGCTTGTTTCAGACCGATCAATCGTTTCTAGTTTAAGTACATCGGAGCCCTACCTCATCCAAACCTTCTTGGAGAGGATCCAGGGGAGCAACCGGACCGGACCGACGTGTATAGTGGGTTGTGGACCGCCAAGTAGCATCGATCCAGACCGTTTACGAGAGGAAATTTGATGTTATAATTCTATGTACATAATATTACTAATTAAGATTTATTTTATACTTAGTAACATTATACGATTTATTTCTAAGCTGTTTATTCCTGTACTTATATATTTGACTGGTAACGAACTAATAGACATCTGAGCATAATCCAGGCAAAATTATAGTAATTAAAAAAATCCCGAACAACTCATTGGATCATTGCAATTCATCACATTTCGTGTATAAGTAGTTTATTTATTATAAATTCCATACCAAACGGTTTGTTATTCATTTCACAGTATATACACCAAAAACTAAAATTAATGTATATAATTGTCCGACCAAGTATACCTTTAGTTAACTACTTGATATGGATTGAATTCTTGAAAATATTAAGACATTTTGTGTAAATCATACCTATTTTTTTCAAGATATTTCATATGGCTTAAAAACAAATTTCCTGTGTAATTTTTTCGATTGATATATACGAATAATTTGATTTTAATCATCAATCGTTTTATCTCTGACTGTAATAACCTAATAATTAATCCAGGAGCTGTTGTGTTAGCAACTTTCAATTGAATAAGCAGCGCTGAAAAGCTCGAATAAGGAGAGGAAAAAATAAAAGCATCATGCATATTCAAAACCAAATTAAATGAAGTTGAAACACTCTTCGGAGATTTCCCTAAATGTAGAAGAAACGCGAAAAGGAAAGTAAAAGTTAACCGAGTTTCCCGTATCACATATGGTGCGCTTTTATAATTCACGAAACTTTCCGAGCGTCGGGACGTATACAAAGCAGCAATTATTATAAACCGTCCCATATTTCAGGGCAATATGCGAGATGAGTATATTTTTCACAATTGTCACTACAACATGTGCGCTTTATAATTGACCGTTCCAGTTTAGATTGCAGGACTAACTTTTGCCGCCATATTTCGCTTTATGGCGTAGCGTGAATTACGCTGCTTCATAAATTTTATGGTTAATTTACAAAAGCTTTTTTGCTCGCTATATTTATTTGATTTACTATTTTGCTCAATTCTCTCCAGCGCACTATCGCTTAATTGGGTCCCACCGCTCTTTAAGATAAAACTAAAATGCAACTATAATTTTTAGCGATAACATCGCCTATAGCGGACTAGAGCTTCGAAAGTATCGCAAATATGTGCGATTAATAAATCGAGCGGAAATATACCTCTTTTTGACGCCATTATTCGCGCTAAACCAAAACAGCGCTGGCGAAGACGTGATTTAATTACGTCGAGTTATTTACACTTCTTTCTTACTGGCAAGTTAATTAAGATACCTCACAAAAATCCCATTTTAATCTGGAGCCTTAAAGCGTAAAGTCTCTCCATAATAATAAATAAGCATTAACTGTCAAACTTTTCATATTTTAGGTCTTATAGACTGCATCGAAGTGGGAAATAATATTCCCCGATAAGAAATACAAAATTTATGGCTGTCTTCTCATTTAAAATGCTGTATTAAAATAATCTTAGCTCTTATCGCTTAATAGCACCGTTAAACCTGAAAGTTTTGGAAATATGTTGGAGTTAAGCCCGATCGGAATACTTACCCGAAATGAATAATTAAAATATTTAAATGCCGAAATAACAAACTCGCCGGTTATTTTATAAATTTGACGAAGGAGGCACTTGAAGAAAATAATCGCCCGTTTGAAAGAAAATAGGGGCGCCTTTAATTTAAGGGGCGGTAAAATCTGTTATACTAAGCCCGTTCGAGATTTAGATGCTACTTTCGATCACAACAAGCCCGAGACCCGCCAAAGGAACTCATTTAACCCGCTGAATAGCTGAGAGGAAGTCAATCTCACTTCTGATTTAGATAAGGAACTGACGAGAATAAGAAGATATGCCACCATCTTCATACTGTTATATTCGTGTATTCGCCTTTTGGGCCAGCGATTCACAATCGCCCCCGCTTCTTGCAGGGGAATTGATCAATTCCGCACAACAAAAACATGCATTTTCTTTCGCACGAGGCTCTAAGCTGGCATTACATATACAGGGAGGCTAGAAAATCAGATAATGTTGGCTATTCCAATGAATCAATTTCGTAAGAGGCATACAGTTATTTAAATTTCATAAAAGGGTTAAAAATGGTGCATTGAAAAACGTACACACATTTTAATATATAAAATAATATCAAACAACCAAAATCTACTATTATGGATTTCTTGTAATTTACGTATTATATAAAAATGCTCCTAAACGTCCATTTGCTTATTATGTATTTGTTGTAAATTCAAATTTCAAACATCACCTTATATTATTATTACCTTCTTTTTCCATCCCTTATGCCTTCGGCGTCGGGCTGTTCTTTCATTTTTGGTATTGTCTACGATTGGCTGCCATTCTCTTTATTTGTGCTAAGTTCTTCCTCTTGTCGATGCCATTTTCTCCATTCTTTCCTTCAGTGTTACCCTAGGCCTTCCTACCTATCTTCCTCCATCTGGCCTTGCCTCCAATATTCTTCGAGGGTCTCTTCTGTTTCCCATTCTCATAACGTGTTTGAACCACGTGAACTGTTTTCTTTTTACTATTTCCACTAATGATTCTATGTGTAACTCTTCTCTGATCACTAATTGTCTGATTATGTTACGTTTTGTTTTTCCGACCAAAGATGTTACAAAGCATAATAGATGTTACTTGCTTTATTTGTCCTGTTTAATATATCCTGCTATAGGGCACCAGTTTGGTTTATTATTACACCAATGTATTCATAGTTATCGACCCACTCAAGTTCTTTTACATGACACATTATTTGTAGGTTTTGTTGGGTGTCTTTTTTCGTTACTTCCATTGGCTTGCCCTTATATGCATTAATTGTCATTTTCCACCTTGCTCTTGTTCTGTTCCACTTTTGAACTACCTCATGTAATTTCTGTGTTGAATCTGCCATTAGCACTATGTCGTTTTCATAAACTAAACTTTGTATATTAACTTTCTCTAGATTCCAATAACTTATTCTTACGTTGAAACTATCCTCTTTACTTTCGTTTATAATTTGATTCATAACTAAAGTGAATAGTAACGGACTGAAGGAACCTACTTGCTTTCTGTAATTTTCCACCTCAAAGGTCTCTGTTTTTCTTCAATTTATCCTCACTCAGCGTTTGGTTCTTTTATACGTACATGCATACATAATCTGTAACCCCTATACCGTTTACACAGTGCGGGGGTATATAGATTTTTAATTGCTTGCTGTAATTTACTTGTTACTTCTAGTTGCGATAGTGCTTTCCATATGCTTTCTCGTGGTACTTTGTCGAATACAGATTCAATATCTATGAATTCCAAGTAAAGAGTCGTCCTATCTTTCTGTCTACAATCTTTTCTCTATAACCATTCGTAGTGTGAAGATATGATTGTGTGTCTGCGATTCGGGTCTGGATGCTGCTTATGCTTTTGCCATGGTGTCTTCAGTTTCATCTCGTAGCTTTTTTTCTAATATTCTCGACTATATTTTCTGTATAACTGAAGCCTCCGGTAGTTATTACAGCCATTTCAGCTTTCCTTCTTGTATACGGGTATATAATTATATTTTCGTCCCACTTTTTAGGTATTTTTGGCCATCCCACGCAAGTTGGCATATTTCCTTTATCCACTGTTTTACCTTCATATTTCACCATTTCATTAGTTAGTAGATCTCTTCCTGCTGCTTTTACAATAGTTATCTGTCTTGCTGCTTCTTCCACTTTTTCTATTTCAATATTTTTCATCTTTACTGTTCTGTTCCTTCTTCTCTCGGGCATCCCGTTGTTGTCTTTAAATTTTTGTTCGTAATGTTCCATCCATACTTAAAGTATTCTTCTTGCAATGGTCTCTATAGTTCAGTACCTGTTTTTAATAGCCCACACTTGCTTGCCATATCTTCCTCCCATGTTTTTAACTGTTTTCCAAATTTCTGTTCCATTGTCGCTTATAAAATGTTCTTCCAATTCCTCGTTGAAGTTATCCCAACTTTCTTGTTTCGTCACTAGGATAGTCTCTTTTGCTCTATCTCTCTTTGTTGTGTATTCCTGCCTATTTTGTTCTGTCTTATTTATTACATATTTTTTCCAAGCATCTTTTTTTCTCTTTTACTTTCTGCTTATAGACTTTTAGCTTATTCCAATAGCTCCGATTTAGGTTTTTAAGTTATCATTATACAGGCTGTATTTGTGTTTATTGTATATATGATATCTCAGAAACTATAACAGCTAGAAACATGTTATATCTTTTTTGGTTTTAGAAGTTGTCATTGTTACGCTATTGCAGTTAGTTTTCTAGTTTTCATTATTTGCCTAGGTTAATTAACTTTTAAATATTTGAACTTGCAGATATTATTATAACAAATCCGATACCACCATAAGCAGAAAATAACAGCACATTTAAGATTTAACACTCACTATGAATTTCATTAATTGGAATCAAATGTGTGTCATAATTCAAGAACCGCAAGCAGAACGAAAATATCACAAGTAGTTTTATTGTTTATAAAATAATTTAAAATTGTTCAATCTTCAAAAACAAGGGCTGTACATAATCTTAAAAACAATTAGAAAATGTAATCATTAGCAAAAACCTAGTAGATTGTGAATTTTTTATTAAATATAATCAAGGTATTAAAACTATACATGCTTTCTAATTTGACCGTTTCTTTATCTACTCCAGTTGTTGGATTCTTCCTCTTCGTCTTCCTGTATGTATTATGCTATTTCCTATTACGCCTATTTATGTAAAGATGTAGTCAGTTGTATTTCCATCCTCTTTTAGGTCTCCCTAGACTTCTTTCTTTTTATGGTGTCTAAACGTATCCAACAAATATTGCTCCAAATCAAAGTTAGGATTCTTCTGAAGTTAATCCTAGAGTTTGCATTCTAACGAAAGCAAATGTAAATTTGACTCTAGCAAGGGAACTTTCATGCGGAGAATTTCTAGCAATCAAAACCACACACGTCATGGAAGGCAGCACAAGGAATCTCGTCGTTGGATCGGCATACCTTCCATACGACTAGCCTGGGAAAGCTATCACCGACATCTGAGGTCCAAAAACTAGTAGATTTGGGTAGATGGCTGAATCTGCAATTTCCACTAGGCTGGTAGGACAACGCTCACCAAAACAACCAAAGAGAGGAGTCAGTTTGTTATTTCCTTTTAGAAAATAGGTTAGTAACAGTA
Organism: Agriotes lineatus; assembly: GCA_940337035.1. NCBI lineage: Eukaryota > Metazoa > Arthropoda > Insecta > Coleoptera > Elateridae > Agriotes > Agriotes lineatus. The sequence continues at coordinate 10,448 of CALNHX010008392.1, read as the reverse complement.
AATCAAAGCAATGAACTAAATTCTGCAGCGAGAGTTAAAATGGAGGTCATTTATGTATAGTATTCCAACCAAAAATTGGAAAGCTATTTAAAATCCAGTGCACCATGAAAAGTGTAAGTCATGTCTAAGTTGGTTTCATACACTCAGTTAATTATATTCTAATGTCAATCAGCTTTCAAGTAGTGGCAGTTCATCTGCAAATTGTACATGTAACTATTTTGTTAAGGCATTGTAACATTGTGCATGATTTAAGTATGTGCTAGTTGAGTTTTTAAAACCGTATAGTAGCATACAAAATGTTTAAAAACGTATATGTCTTCAAAACTTCCCAATGCATCTGTCAAATTTGAAGGTTATTATCGAAGTGTCACTGAATGACAATCAAACAGTAATTTTATGAATTAAATTGCGAAGTGACTTACTGTTCTCAATGCTGGCCTGATTTTTAATAGCTTTCCAATTTCTGGTTGGAATACTATTATAACCGTTTAGTATGTAATATGGTTGAAAACTGGCATGCGACAGAAGGACCTAGCATCTCGGACCATAGATGCATAAGATTTAATCTCAAAGTCAAAGTAGGAAGGAACCTGGAATCCTATACACTTTCTCTTATATTTTTTTTATCAAGAGGATCTAGAGCAGAAACTACAGGAGTCTGAAACCTGAAGTTAGAAACTAACCAAGTTGAGCACAACAAAAATTAGAAGTCTTATAATAAATCTCTAAATACAATAACGAAATAAAGAAATCTAAAAAAGCTTCATGGGGGGGGGGGGGGGGGTATCGGAGAGTTGAGAACATCACCGAATGTGTCAAGCTACACAAAGTAAGAGATGCGCACAATACGGCAAAAACTCTCTTAAACCTCAATGTAGATACACTCAAGCCGTGAAAGAAACTCTAGAAGTCCTACTCCAGACACGTTTCCCGGGCTGAAAAACCTTTGAGAAGAATCCAGAAAAGATAGCTAGAAGTTCTCAATACAAGTCATAAATACAATCAAACTTAAATTCGCCATAAATATCTTCGAACCATTTAAAGCTCCAGGAGGCAATGAAATTTATTTGGCAATGACGACTGGGGATGTGATAATTTATCTACAAAATTTGTGTAGCCCTATGATACATACCGAACTGTTGGAGGAAGGTAAGAGTGTGATATTTATTTATAACAAAGCCGTGGCATGGAAGGTGCTGAAGCAATATCTTACATATGACTATTAGACTCCCATATATATAATTTAAATATATTGGAATATAATTGACACATATATAAGAGACACCATACTGTGAAATTTTCTATTTTTCAGTACCAAAACCAGTATCAGGCAAGTAAATCCTGCGAGTTGGCGTTCATGAACTTGGACTTTATTCAAACACTTGTCAGGAGTCTTCATAGATCTCAAGGGGGTATTCTAAAACACCCCTTTTGACTGAACCAATGGAGTAGTGAGAGACAGGGGTATACACTCTGTACTCAACAACTGTACAACATGTCATAGTAACTTCTCTCAAAGATATTACCACCACATTGTCGGTTACCCGAGGCTGCGCGCAGGGAGTCCGTTACGGTGATTCCTGATGGTTGATGGCCTGTTGAAAGAATTGAAAGAAAACGGAATAACGGAATAAATTATGCAGTTGACATAACCATATTGTTGTGTGCAATTTACAAGGATTTAAATTAATTTAATATTCAGAAACAGTCTTGAGTTTAGTTAATTTCAGTTGTTGTGCTGTAAATTTTAAAAATCTTTTACCTGGAGAAATGTTTGGTTATTTTTTAAAGATTGCCGGTGTATAGAGGAAGCGCTTTCCTGAATTTTCCGGAGATTTACTATATGTGGATTCAAATCCTTCGAAATTTGAAAAGTTTAGCTCGCCATTTATGTGAAACAGTGAAAATCAATCTGGGTACGCCAGGATTAGAAAGTATTTCAGAAGTAATATTTACCTACGGCCTACTTCTAACCTCGGTACGTAAATCTGGTTTCGCCATTGCGCGTGGCTTGACGGTTTGGTGATTACTTCAGGCTAATTTTTTGCCTTGCTTGGCATTTCTTCCTTATGGGCTGTGCTGCCACCACGTGGATCACTTAGAGTGCACATCTGTAAGCGGTTCTGTGTCAAGTTACGCTTGTCAATTACCTTGCTCTCTAGCCTGTTTGGTGCACCTGTGAGTCGTGCGATTCTAAATCTACACCTAGAGATGGTCTTGCACAACTCAACCTAACAGTTTTGGGCAGCGTCCCCACAGTCTTGTCACTTCTTCATGGTTGACGGCGATCTAGGATGGTGCATTTCCAGGTACTTGCTTGCCTCCGCCGTGTTTGGGCTGTTGGTATTATTGAACAGTGTTTTAATTACGGTTTGCAGCTATGATTTTATGCAGATTGTTGAGAAAAAATTGAAATATCTCTTTTGCAGCATCGCTTATGACATGCTATAGGTTCTTTTAATATTATTATAGTGGTTGTTGGCATTGTTAATTTTGATGGCATTCAACTCTTGTGCTTAGCAAAGACACGACGATCTTTGTTCTTGATAATCCTAATGACGAGGAAGTATTGCAGCATTTGAAGCTCTTGTTCTTATCTCACCCGTTCCCTTGTTTTTCGTATCTTTTTCTTTTTTCTCCAGCATTTATACATTAGTTAATTACTCTCTGATGTTGCTTTCCATTTCAAAAGGGCTCGCGATGCTTTCCTGCTTAACATCAAAGATACACCTTTTATGACTAATTTATACATTTCCAGTTTTATTTCACCATCTTCAAGCCATCTTATTGTGCACAGTACTAGAATATCTACTCCATATTTATTAATTTCTCCTACCACGCTTTTGGTCCTTACAGTATTTTACATTGTCTTGTCAGTTAAGCACTCAAATTGGCTCATCTTTCTTGTATCCATTTTCTTATTATCTGTCATTGTTTTTAACCCATATTCGTGAGTCCTCTCTTCGTTGCGGTCGTTATCATTTTTTGTAGTGTTAGGAGTTAGTTTTTGTATATTTAGTGATAAAATGATGCAATGTTGTTCGATGATGATAATAGTTTCTGAAAGGAAATTTCAGTAGAAAATAATTAAGGGAATTGAATATAATCAACCCTTTAGAGTGTTCAGAACGACCGTTGTGACATTGTGTAAATGGTTGTATATCCAAGACTAGAGGGAATTTATCCATGTGAGTTAGTAATTCGAATTTGAAAAGTTAACAATTTAATATCTAAATGCACAAATACTAAATATTAGTGAATTCCAATTATAGTATCAAAAATTATTTTCATCTAGTATGACTATGGAATAGTTTCTGATTTATGAACTATAAGTTACTTAAAAATCAAATGCTAAGTCTGTCATTTAAGTGCAAACATAGTTGCATTCATAAATTAGGAACCATAGCCATTCATTCTTTCATTATCTATAACGTCGTTTACCTTTCCGTGTCGAGAACCATTTCTCACTCGCGGGAAGTGCAACGGAGACAATGGGCCGCACGCGACTTCGCATCCAAACATACAACCACTTAACAATCTTAAATCTACTTTACAGTTAACTCAGCTAATGAATTCAAATCCATTGCCGCTCCAAGAAAATTCTCGGCTACGGCCAGATTTGAACCCATGTCCACCTGGTTGCTAATCAGATTGCTAATCCACTCAATCACCCAGGTGCCGTAGCCATACTACATCAAAATAATATTTGATCAAACAGATGTTTGTGTTAGTTCTTTTCATTATGCATTGAAATGGAATATTGGTTTCGTTTTTTAAACCGAACAAAAGTATTTTAATATACGCAGAAAATCTTATATAAATTGTTTTATAAAGAGAAGACGTGTTTCCGATATTAAATATTTCGTAATGTGAGTCCATATTGGTGAGGGATGTGCATTTGATCTTTGTCATCGACAAAACTAAATGCTACAAATAAAATAAATAGAAGAATTTGCTTATTCAAAAACAGACTTTTATATTTAGATTTACAACAGCACATTTTAAAGTCGAATGTATTAACCAAACCGAAAATACCACCAGAAAATCTTTTGGATATTCTCGTGTTGCGCTCACATAAAAACTCAACTTAAAAACCTTGCCGTGACTTTTCCAATATTTCATTTTCCATCAAAATTAGATGATGATTAGCTCCTTGATCCGCTGAACACTGATTGAGGGTTAGCGTAGGGCATGATCCGCTAAATGTATGAAATTTTCGTTGCCGGAAATGCCTACTTGCTTAGAACCAATTTCGGTGAACCACGCAGGTGGGAGTAATGCTGCGAAAAAACGTGATATCGATTTTTATCGCCGGTATGTGAACTGATTTTTTAATTTTCACTATTTTGTTTGTAGAAACGTGGAAATCCGCAAACGCGTCTTCCCCGAATATTTTTACGTATGACGGTGGTAAAAAGTCTTTTAAAGTTGCGAAAAGCTTTTTCATTTCTGGTAGGAAGCCAGATGCTGTCAGGTAAATGCTCCACAAGAAAAATTCGTTTAAGTTGGTCAAAAAGCAACGCATAAATCTGAGCATAACCGTAAATTTCCAGTAGTTGTCGCGATATAATCATGTCACGTGACGTGTTATAACTCACTTTTGTTTTCAAAGTTCACGACTTAAGCTCGGAGAGCATATCTGATCGGAGCGACCATTATTCGGGCTCGCTTATGCATCTCGGCCATTTCTAGTTTCTTGCTTTCATTTCCTACACAGTGCTTATCGATGGAAGCATCTTATGAGTGCCAAGGCGATACAATAGTTCACATTAAAGTGCCTCAATTGACCTAAAAGTCTACTTTAACAGTATTTGTACGGATAGCAGCCCTCAAATAACTGCCCTTTTTGTGATGTAAATAAGGCAGCCAATACATTTCAATAAGCTTCCTTTCTCTGTGAAGTAGACAATTTAGCACTACAATTTACAGATGCGAACATCCGAGGAATCGTTTTAAATATTACCATTCCATCCTCTTTATTTATTCTATGTTGCTTCATTACTTTTAGACACTAACATTGCGAAGTATTTCTTATATCAAATTTAAATAAACATTTTAGAACTTATGCTCGGGCGGTTAAGGTAAGTTCTATAAAATATATAATTTTAAACACAAAAATAGTGTTTATTTTTTGAAGGGCTGTAAATGCTTCGTTTAAGAAAGGTTTAGTTTTCTATCCATTTAATGTTTTTTTTAATATACCTATATATTTCAAAATTGAGTCGTCATCTATTTCAGGATATTAATATATAGCAGATGAGTTAATTGTATTTGTTCCGGTTTCACAACTGCTCAATATACAGGATTATTCGATTTCAATGTTCATCATTGGCATTCCGAAAACAGCATGAGATATAATGGCGGACAATAAATTTAGGCCGACCTGTCATTCGCTTGACATCTACTACTACTACTACTACTACTTATGTCCAACTAACCTCAATTTCGATTTTCCCGCCTAAATTTATTGTCCACCATGGTGCAAAGTCGGTTAAATTGGGACAAAGTTGCAGATTCTAATACTGAATAATACTTAAAAAAGAAATTTAAACTAACCGCCTTAACTTTTGAGTTATGTTAAAAAAATAAACATTTTGGTTTTTCGTTTTTACTTCTCTGGTCTGAAAGACGAAGAAAGTATTGTAATCCCAAAAACTCACCTTCTGAGATTTCTTTAGATCGTCACGTGTTAGGGTCTCTAGATGACAAAAAACAGGTTTTCTCAATTTCGCCTGTCTGTCTGTTGGCGGTATAACTTAAAAACTATTTGTGGAGGAAAACGATATTTTGTGTACACATTATATATCTACCTGGCATGAAACCGAAACAAAAATCAGACAAATATATGCAGGGTGAGAACCTTAAAAAATTAGAACTTTAGTTATTTTTGCTTTAACTGATAAATAGATAAAAGTAACAATTGGCACATAAGTTAGGCTTTACCCTTGACGAAAATGCGATTCAACAGATACAGCGTAAATGTTGTAAAGCAGAAAAGGAGTCAACGAAAAATGCGTTATATTTAAGGCAGCCGCGACGCAAGGACGCGAGGAGTGCTCCGTGCCGCATGTAGAGAACGGGCGATGTGCTTTCAATATCCCGCCAAATCCGACCGCTGGTAATCTTTTTTATTTGCAAATTGACGTAATTTGCATTACCAAGTGTTGCCTTCTATTGTTTTAGTACTATTAGATGCTTGAAGATATTTTCACCCCTAGTTTCCTTGGTTTTTAAAATTATTCACAACGTCCACTTTCGAGGGAAGTTCTGAGTAAAGCCCTTTACAGAATGTTTTTACATACGTTGATTAGTATGTTACTTAGAACGAAACTGGCTGAAACTAGGATACTTTTAAAGAAGAGTTCAAATATGCTTTTAGATTTTCGTTTGTCTTCATAATTCTCTTATTTTAAATGCACATCAATTTATTCTTCTCTTTATATTGATATAAAGTTTCCTACACTTATTTTCTTGATAAACAACCGGTGTATATAAAAAAGACGTTTTTTACAGTAGGCCGTAATTGTTTAGTTGGAAAACAATTAATTATTTCACACATATTCCGATTATTTATGAGATTAACAGCCAGTTTTATAAAAACCACTAAACTGAGATTAACTTTAATTCGTTGTGAAAATAAACAAAAGCGCATCAAACTTTGATTACTAATGAATACAATGTCATAAGCCGAAAGGCCTTAAAACATAAAAAAAAACGAATTTAAGTTAACCTGTTTAGTGGTATTTATAAGACCGGCTGTAAGTGTAGCAAATTTTCTTCTCTCTTCATATCTTTCTCAGCCCGGATTAGTCTTCTCTCGGATATATGCCTCTCTAAAGCTTTTCATGTTCGCCTGTCTTGAGACGATCTAATCCAGTTTCCACCAGCAACATTTGTGACGTCATTGGCCTATCTTCTCTGAGTTCTACCGACGCTCCTTTTTGTTTGTTGTCTAGGTTTCCAACTATCCAACTGTTCAACGTAACTCTAAAATTGTGCATTGCATGTCTTACCGTCTGTTTAATAAATTAAATTTTAAAGATTGTTTATGCATATCCATTGCTATGCTATTCGTTTGTACGTTGAAGATGTAGAAGTTAATGTGAAGAGTAACTAACAAAGTTCATTTGTAAAAGGAAAATTACCGGCACAACTAAAGTTCCTTCCCGTAGAATCTATAGATCATTGTAAATAGTCACATTTAGGGCATATGTTTGTTTTGAATAATAGCCAATTAACTCATAGTAATTTAAAATAAGCACGCGTGCAAAGTGTATCTCACATAACATCAAGTACGATTCCAGGTCATTTCATGGTTTTCCGGAAAAATGTGAGGTTACGTTCTGGCAAAATTAAGCTAAAATACACTTGGAGACCTCATTTTTACCCATACAAAGAGCTAGCAACCATATAGGGCCATATGTTAGCTATAGTGGACACAAAACAAGACATTTTGGACAAGTTTTTGTGCGGTGCAGTGCTTCTGGGGTCGCCAGCAATACAATATTGGAGCCGCAGCTACAGAATCAAGGGCCGTAGCTAAGGAGCATGTGTGTGTGTGTGTGTGTCCAAAGAATATTGAATATTGCGTACATTGAAGCTACGAATTACTTACCAGTGAAGTTAGAGCTGTTCCGAACCAGTTATTGCACCAAATATGCTCCATGAAGGTGTCCGTGCAGCGTATAGAATAGGCACATACTTGGAGGAGTTATTGTTCGACATAATGAAGCTTTCATCCATTGGCAAACTGTTGGACTTTCCGATTTCGCGCAAAATTGCAGAATGCAATGGCATGTTTAGCTATGTGTGTAGATCTCCGTTAAATATCCCCCTATGTAGGTAACATTGGCTGTGGACCACTTTTCCGGCAGCACATTTGGGTTTGGTGTGGGGCGAAGGCCTATACATGCTAAAATCGCTTCGACACGGCACGGGCCCGGATGGATGTAATTTTTTGTATATGGGTGCTTCAAAATGCGCTAAAGACAATGGTACAATTAGTTTTGTGTTTAGAAGTAATATTTTTATGTAATTATTTTAAGCATCAATTAGCGTTAGGCATGTTATTGTAATCGCTATTTTTCGATTATTATTAAATTGGCGTCAATTTTACTTGGTATATAGCTTTAACATGTTTTGTTTTTCCTAGGGTATAAATAGGAGCGACGCCGAATTTAAAACAAACTATCTAATTTAATTCGTCAGGGATGTCACGTCGGTTTCCCGTCCATTTTTTTGAGGTTTACTTGATTGTTTTGTGAAGCAATGTTGTAATTTGTATTGTTAATCAGTTACTTACGTACAAATAAACAGTTGTCACTTGTGTACGGTGTTTGCATCCCAATTTAGTGATTGTTTTTCCTGTTTTGGTGCAATTTACACAGTTTCTTTGAAGGAAATTGGCTTTGGACCAGATTCAGAAACGGCCATCGTGGAGATATTTCAGTAGCAGCGGAGCGCGATTGCGGAGCTCCGAAAAGATCACACAGTGGCGTGGGGGAAAAAGGTTAGCGAAATTATTCTGTCAAATATTCTTTTAGCTCGCGAATTTGTATTTTAATGTTGAGCTCCAGTGACGCTGGAAAAATGTGAATTTCAACTGCGGTGATAAATCCGCAAAGAATATACGCACGTTAATGGTATAATCGACAATGCCTTGGTGCAAGCTGACATCACGCGCTTAATTCCGCGAAAAAAACCGGCCAGGACGGCTTTGCTAAAAAAGCCGAGAAATAAATGGGTCACGGCAATTAGCGTTAGAGACCAACATAATCAAATGACAAGTCAAGTATATCAAAAACAAATATAATTGTGTTGAAAACGAGTGCATGGTCGGAGAAGAAGAAGACATGAAACAAGAGAAGAAGTGAAGGGGTTTTGCTATTTGGAAAGCATTATAACAAAAGATGGAAGAGGTAACCGAAAAATAAATAGCAGAACTCAACGAGTTAAGAAGGCAGTTAATAAGATGAAGCAGCTGCTAACATCAAACAATATAACAATGAAAAGAAGAATCTAGCTACTAAAAACATGTGCCAGAAATACGGTTTCATAAGGGTGCGTAGCATGGACAATAGGTAAAAGCAAATAGCGAAAACTAGAAGCACCGGAACCGTAGAAGGAAATATAATAAAAATAAATTGGACAGACACGGTGACAAGCGTAGAAATCCTATGAAGGCTACAGGTGCAAATAAGCCTATAGATGTATGTGATTAATCGAACACATCATATGACACGAGGCAATTTTAAGAACTATACTAGAAGGAAGAATGGAACAAAATATGCTAGAAGAAAATCGAGGATGGAATATATACAAGGTGTTTCAAAACAAATGCGAAAAACTTAAGGGGCTGATTCCTTGTTCAAAATAAAGGATAGTTTATTATATAAACATTGGGTCAAAAGTCAACCATTAGGGAGATATCGCACTGCAAATATGGCTGAATAATTAAATGATCAGATAATAAATTTTTGATTAAATTAGTCGTATTTTGTATTCAAACTAAGTGAGCACTGTCAAATAAAACAACAATAAGAAACATCTTTAAAAGTGATAACAGCCAACTAGATTATTTTTCTATAATAATTTTTTTTCTCGACATGCAATGCTTTACGTTTTATTTTTTATTTGGAACCGGTAAGTTTTATGAAAAAATTGTAAGAGACAAAAAAGTTTCTAAATAAACCAGGCTATCAATTGATATTTTTCCATGTCATTGCGTAAGTTTTTCTTAAATTTAGTTAAGAAGAATGATAGCGGTAGTCTAATTCAATCCCCTCTACTCTTTTTAAAAAAGTTGAGAAATATGCAAAAAGTGTGTTTTTATAATAATAATAATCCCATAAAATTTTATTGTTCTACCTCTTTTCGTTTTTAAGATAACAAATAAAAACATTATTTTTCCTCCATATTTGCAGTGCGATATCTCCCTAATGATTGACTTTTGACCCAATGTTTATATAATAAACTATCCTTTATTTTGAACAAGGAATCGGCCCCTTAAGTTTTTCGCATTTGTTTTGAAACACCCTATATAACAAATTAGTAAAGATGTAAAGGACTAAAACGATTAGCTGGTAACCGGTGACAATGAAAGTCTGCAACCAATCCAAAAATTGATGGCAAAGAAGAGAGACAGCGTTGAATAGATGATACAAAGGATAACGTGATTGACAAATAGAAATATCATTAAAAATATTGGAAAACAACAGAGAACCTCGTCAATGGGGCATTCATAGAGCTGGTAGTACATAGTCCTACTCAAATAAAAAAATAGTTGAATACTAGCTACTTTAGAAATAGGAAACAACTCTAATTACTTAGTTTTGAAACAGGAAACCCAAAAAGTTGTGATAGTTGAATAAGCGCAGCGACATTGTGTAATGTAGCATACCGTATGAATGATACATTTAATTTAAATAATATCCAGATATCTAATGGAT
>CALNHX010008391.1:0-61291 GCA_940337035.1 Agriotes lineatus | reverse complement strand
TGTATATTGATTACTTCAAGACGGGGTGACAGTGTGGCTGCGAGTATAGAACCTTATTCTATGTTTATATGTTACTACGCGTAATGCAATTATTTGTTCATATTGTATTATTTTAACATATTGACATGTCTAGCTTTTCTAATTAAAATAATCTTTGCATTTTTTTTTTTAAAATTGACTTGTACATAACAGAATTACAAAAGAAAATGTTTTCAACGTCTTTAATACAGAAAGCGCCCTGCAAGAAAACCAACTTTTGCTAGATTGAATTATGGTTAAGAGTCTTCAAAATTATCTACAAAATAGGTAAAAAATACCTTAATGCTGCTAATAATACTGAAGCACTTAGTATTAATGCGAATTATGTGAATTTGGAAATTTAAAAAAACCTTGCAGCCAGTGGGATTCGAACTCGCGTTCACTGATAAATACGTATGCTTATCGTTGCATTATAAATGACGCAGAGGCGTTGCGATTGTGGGCGAAATGCGCCCGTTCGGTGCCAATGAAAAGATGACGTAGAGACGCAGGTACACCACACGTTTATATGTAGGGATTTATAAAAAGTGCTACAGACTACATAATAATATGTATTTTTTAAATTAGAATTGTATTTTATAATCTTGTTTTCTATTCTTATTTTATTTGTGTTTTATTTTGTTATCTAACATGTAGTTGTTTCTTTTTAGAACTTTGGAATTAAAAATGTTGGATTTATTTTTTAGCTGTCTGTTTTGAATACATTACATCATATATCCGTAGATAATAAATGTAGAAAGCATACAGTAACATTAGTATTTTTGTGACATATATCGTTAGTGTACTGGAGGGCGCAAAAAGGTTGGCTTGCCTACAATAAAAGTTTGCCAAGTTACGGCCCTGATACTACCAATATTTAAATAAAAATACTTGATTCAACTTAAAACACTTGTTTTTCTTTGGAATTTGCTTTCCAGCTGAACACTATTTCCCTTTCAAGACCATTTTCGGATGTTCGGAACTAGTTCCGGAACTTGGAAATCCTAATTAGTATGTAGGACAAATTTAAAAAATTCAAGTCAACAAAGAGATATATCAACTGTAACATCTAACAATTTCTATGAAAAAGGAATACATAATACATATTTTTTTGCATGTGTCATTTAATCTAAAAAATTTAGTTTTTGACTATTTTGGTGCGTTTAGCAGTATAATTGTGTTCACTAAAACAATAGTCTAGTTTTTTGTGTTTTGTTTGTTTGAGTGAAAATTTTCCAAGAAAAAATTATACTTTTTTACATAGTATTAAAATTACAGCATCTATTGTTGACTATTTTAGTGTATTTTGCTTTGATTTAAGTGAAATTATCACCGCCAAAAGCAACATTTTTTACTATTTCTATTATTTACTTATTCAAATTGTAGTTTCTGAAGACCATATTTTTTAATTATATTTGATCATCACAAACAATGAATTGCTAGTAAAAAAATAAGCCCTTATCTGACAAAGAACTCGAAGTTAATAAGAATATGTTTTGTCTAATATGGAATCTGAGATAAGCAACCTTCAAAAACTCTTACATTCTGTCTTAACATTTCTGGTTCTAGTGCAAACGCCCACGTGGTTTCACAAAATGATTCGCCTAATTTGGATGCCTAAAAGTAGTCACTCAATTCTATGCTGCCTAACAAAATAAGACATGTTTTTTATTAAAAAGTGCATCAGATTTTACAGCAGCTCCATGGATTTTATTTGTCTATTGTCTGATGAGAATTTCTAGAAGCGTCCATGCTGTGACAATTCTATTTATTAGAATATCAGATTAGTCATGAACTGCAGAAGAATTGAAAAACAGATACTATCCAATATAATAACTTTTTTGCACTACTAGTCTCAGAACGCATCGTTATTGGCCTATTTTTAGGTCGTGAAGTTGATTTTCTCCACCAAGGGAGAGAAAGTAAAATAAACAATTTTCACCATGGTAACTAATAAATTGCTAAGTTACCAAATATGACTATTTTAATTTTGACGTTTTAAAAAGCTGTATTGTCAGGTTGACAGTTAAAATATTTTCGAAATTTGTTGGGAATTTGGGTATTAAGCTGCGGGCTCAGTATCTAATATGCGCTCAGGTTATAATACTGCGCTTCGCTACCTTGATGTATAATATACTATTTTGCACTACTAGTCTCAGAACGCACCGTTATTGGCCTATTTTGAGGTTGTGAAGTTGATTTTCTCCACCAAGGGAGAGAAAGTAAAATAAACCGTGGTAACTAATAAATTGCTAAGTTACCAAATATGACTATTTTAATTTTGACATTTTAAGGAGCTGTATTGTCAGGTTGACAGTTAAATTATTTTCGAAATTTGTTGGGAATTTAGGTATTAAGCCGTTTGGTAGTGCCAAAAATAGTATATACACCACGGTAGCGAATCGTCTTATAACCTTCGCGCTTTAGATACTTTGCGCTGCGCGCTCAGTATCTAATATGCGCTCAGGTTATAATACTGCGCTTCGCTACCTTGATGTATAATATACTATTACAGAACAGATAAGTAAAATTGTATTTCTACTAATACTAAGGTGTTTATACATTTCTCACAAAATGGATGGGGTAATGTCACAGCACATAGGCTCACTGTTCTAATAATAAACTTCCATTAAATGAATGCATGATGTTCAGCAGAAAGTTACCTATAAATTATTCAATCTTTTTAGACCAGAGTGGGCAATAATTTCAATTTATTATGTTGAATTCAAACTTTTAAATTTAGTTCTACAGATCCAAAGGTCGGGAGTTCGATTCCTGGTCCCGGTGGTTTTTAAAAATAAAAAATGCAGATGAAAATCTCTACAGAATGCCATAATTCGGAAGTGATGTAAAGCTGTCGGTCCTATATTACTACGGTGTGTAGCATGTAAAAGATCCCTTGCTAGGGTTGGAACTTCTTAGTCTCGGCAACATTCTAAGTAGGAATTTGACCATATGACCAAAGCAGTCGGTGTCTAAGGTACCTGGTACATCACATGTCTAGACCTTGTTCATTACAAACAAGCAAATCTAGTTCAAATTTGTACAGCCTGTTATGTCAAATGTTGAATACTAGGTTGTGTGATATGTTCAAGGAAGTATTTACTTCAACCGCAACGAAGAAAAACACGAAAATTGTGACTCAAAAACGTAAATGGAAACCAAGTGATGTTTTACAAAGAAGGTATTGCTCCTGGAATATTTTTTATCGCCAACTTCATTGAGTTGAAAGAGGTAATCTGTAACTATCGAATGTTGTTTATAAACCGGGAAATAATTGATATGCTACTTAGACATATACATAGTATTATATACAGCATCAAAAAACAAACAAATAACTTCATGCGAAAAATAAGTATAGTTTGTATTACGAGGTATTACTTTTTACCTAGGCTATTGGAATAAAATAAATGATGTAAATAACAAACTAATATCAAATACAATGTGGATAAACAGATTTGATGAAATTTTTAAAAATTTACGTATAATGTATAAATAACTATAAACTCAGAGGGCCATATGACCAAGCTGCGATCTCTTATAAAATTAGTAAATGGAACACTTATTTTTAAAACTTCAAGCAGTGGAACAATGTTTAGTTTCATTATTATTTATCTGATAGCTAAATGAATGTTTTTATTATAACTCCTATAGAGCCAGCCGTTATTACTAGGGCTGGGCAAAAATAATGATACATCAACAATAATATCGATATTATCGATAGCTCAATATACAGGGTGAGTCGGGAGGAACGGACCAAACTCCAGGAGTGTATTATACACATGAAAATAATGTAAAAAAACTCAAATACTGTTATCCGATTTTCATTTGTTTTCAAGTTATAGCATTACGAAAAACAACTTTTTATGGAGAACTTAACCGAGTTTTTGTAACAAAAATCGGCATTTTTGTTAATTTAAGACGTAATTATTTGCAAACAATCAAGAAATGCACCATTTATTACAAAGGCTACAATAAAAATAATGCATATCGGGATTTTTTATGACATATCTTGTATTCTTGTAGCTTGAAAACAAATGAAAATCTAATAACATTTGAGTTTTATTACATTATTTTCACGTGTATAATACACTCCTGGAGTTTGGTTCGTTCCTTCCGACTCACCCTGTAAATCGATAAACTGATACGTATAGATATTTATCTACGACCACTACTAAAAGTAGGCTTTTTAACACTCGCTTGTTTCACTAAAAGTGACGTTTTATAGTTTACCGTGTTTAAAGAAATCAGCTGTTTACTTTTAGCACATGTGCTAAAAGTGACGCGAGGTTCAAAACTACAATTTCGAACTGCAAGTGAAGTCGTAAAGCTATTCTAGTTGCTTCTTGCGTTACAGGTAAAGCGTTTTTGAAATAATTAAAGCGTTATGTAATGAATACAGTCATATGTGGAGTATCAATAATTACATTTCGTACAACTCACCTTGACAGCACGGGCGTGGCCAAACAATCGCCAGCGGCGTAGCCTACTATTCATTATGACGCAGCGTCGCAGATGCGAACCTTTCTTAAATCGATATTTATGGATTAATAACGTTAAAATTAAGGTCGTAGATAAAATATTGTATGCAACGCGTGCTAAAAGTCGTTTATGCGCGAGACATGTTATGAAACTCAGCCTTCGGCTTCGTTTCATAATTTTCATCTCTCGCGCATAAAAGTCGACTTTTAGCACTTGTTGCATAAATAGCTATTATTGATAGATCCATATACTATATTGATATAGTAGTATGGACGGACATAATATATCGATATTTATATAGGGTTACATTTGCTTCAGTTAAGTCTTTCATAAATTCTTTTATCTACGACCACTACTAAAAGTTGGCCTTTTAGCGCTAGCTTGTTTCACTAAAAGTGACGTTTTATAGTTTACCGTGGTTAAAGAGATCAGCTGTTTACTTTTAGCACATGGGCTAAAAGTGAAGTGAGGTTATAAAACTACAATTTCGAACTGGAAGTGAAGTTGTAAAGTTATTCTAGTTGCTTCTTGCATTACAGGTAAAGTGTTTTAGAAATAATTAAAGCATTATGTAATACATACAGTCAGATGTGGAGTATCAATAATTACATTTCGTAACTCACCTTGACAGCACTGGAGTGGCAAACAATCGCCCGCGCAGCGTGGCCTGCTGTTTATGACATAAATTAAAAGTGTCGCAGATGCAAACTTTTGTTAAATCGATATTTATGGATTAATAACGGTAAAATTAAGGTCGTAGATAAAATATTGTATGCAACGCGTGCTAAAAGTCGTTTATGCACTCGATATGTTATGAAACTCAGCCTTCGGCTTTGTTTCATAATTTTCATGTCTCGTGCATAAACATCCACTTTTAGCACTTGTTGCATAAATAGCTATACAATTTACTTTTTGGCATTTTCAACTTGTTCTTCAACCTGCTGCGTTTATGTTGGTGAGGCATTATTTAAGCTTGTTTAATTTGTATCGTATTTAGGTTTTGGGTTTCAGTTAATAGCATAATAAATTGTTTAGTCCATTGATATTACACCTATAATGGTGGAATAGAAAAAAAAAATTATAAAGTTCTGCCGTTTGGAGGTTATATGCACCAATGGAAGAGCTTTCAAAAACAACAACGTTTTCAAGTCTCAAGTGGTTGCTTCATTCCCAAAAACTACCCCCAACACGCACTGCGGTGGTTTTTAGCTTATTTCTTAGAAAACATTGGTCACACAGAAAATTTTATACTTGATTATAGATTTGTTGCCAATTCCTTTTTCTCCAATGAATTTCGAGCAATAAGCGATTGAAAAAGGGGGTTGACAGGTCGCACTTCGTATTTTACTCCCAAAAGGTGATTTATCGTTCACAAAGATACATGTAACAGATATAATACTGCAAATTATAGACAGAAACATGTTTTTCATTTAATAGTTTTGTTCTGTTTTTACAATATTTTGACTTTAATATTGCTTAAGGATTTACTTTGCTGTTCTACCAATAAGGTATTATAATCAAACACAATCTCAAGAGTCGTGCATTGGAGCAATCGCCTGTCATGCTCGATCATTTTGTGTTTGCACTATTTTCGGAGTGATCGTCGAATACTACAGTAACTTTTTGACCATAACGCTTGCGAATGAAGTTGATATAAGCGGCATAAACATCCCCGAAGGTACCCTCCTTTGACCACACCATGCGGTGGATACGAGAAGCACTGTCGAGAACAAAATGATAACTCCCCTTGTTGATTGCTAGTTCCGCAATTACATTAAAAATATCATAAAATGCTGATATTTTCATTTTGCTCGTCATACCATTATTTTCAAATAAAGACAAATGTACAGAAGGAAGTTCATGCTTGAAACAAGAGCGTAAATCCGCTGGAGAATAGATAGTGCATATTATTCGTTGGAAAAGTTCGGTAGAATCGACTTGAATAATGTCATTGACAACTGTAATTTTTCCAGCTGACGAAGCCATAGTCCTTGCTATGTTTGCACGCTTCGATTTAAGTATTCCAAATTCATTGCCTTCGGTGAATTGCAAAATGTTTTCGCATCATAACAATTGGTTTTGTTCTCGGCAACAAAGCCAGTAGATAGTGAAACAAGATTCTTGTAATAGTGAACGTAGAGTGTTTCCGGAGCCACTGTTCAAATTTCCGACAATCTTGTTCGTCTGTCTGTATTCTTGAGTCCCTCATTTATGCATGCTGATCTGTGGTGCTTGGAGTGACCGCAATACTTTTCCATAGCTTCGCATACGTGGTGAGTAGATAGCATTCCGAGAATCCATTTATTCAGAACAGTTTCTGAAAAACCTCTTCCTTGAGTCAGACCGCCAAGACTTTTCATACCTCTCATGAGGGTTTGCTCAATAGTCATATCTGACCAAATTCCGGATCAATGTTTCTCTGGACGACAAATTGTAAAAAAACCCTGCTGTGTAAATTGCTGATATTTTATTTTCATTATTGATATCCTGATTAAGACAATCCATTTTCTGGAGATGAAGCTGACATGACTTTGCATATAGAAGATGAACAGTTGTATGAAAAATTGGAAGCATTGCTCTAACGCAACGCTAATGAAGTTCCCAATACCCCGTGCATTCTGCTTGAATAAAATGGATTACAATGGTCCCTAATTCAAAATACTGCAACCATAATTTTGCAGTTTTTCCAATTTCACGTAGCCGGTTGTTGCTTCTGAAAACTTTAATCCAGTGTGTAGTCATTTACTAAGCTGTCAGAAGTTAAAATATTATTTTTTTTAATGCCAGTGAGCAAAGCTTGGATATAGTCTTTGTCTTCCTGTGAAACTTCAATTTCATCAAATATTATCAGAAGTAATACTATAAGTACTTCGATATAATTGATTAACAGGGCTAGATTAGAGTTTCTAGAAGCCATTCAAGTAGATATTAATTAGGATTGAAAAATATTTCTCCTAAAAAGCAATTTGCATAAAGAACGTAAAAATTATGCAAACATACTACTTTTCGGTAAATAATAAAAAATTGAAAAATTAATGTTTAGCTAAAGTTGAAAAAATTAGGGGTTTTCTGGCCTTGAGATTGTTCAGTTAGCGAAAAATAACATACTAAAATTTTTTTTGACAATTTCAAAAAACACCATTTTCTAAATAAGTAATAATCACTGGGTATATATGATAGGGGCTAAATAGGTTTTTAGACAAGCACAAATTATTGACGTAACTAGTTTTTTTGAAAAATCAAAAATAAAATTTGTTACCATATTATGTCGACTTTTTGGCGGACACTGTATATAACAATAAATCAAATTTATAAATGTAATGTCATTTTTATAACATTCTATAGGTAACTGTGCAATATTAATAACAGAAGTTTCATTTCTTGAAAAATCCGATTTCCTTAATTTTTCGTTTTTCCTGATAACAAGGGAACTATTGGTCCTAGAGGGTTTCGCTTATACTTAAATTAAAGCTAAGTAACTGCTCTACAACTTCATTTTCTATGACATTCGTCGTAGGATGAGTATTTTAACCGATATTCTGCTCGGAAGACGGCTAAAACTACAATTTCAAACTTTTTGGGAAAAATAGCCAATCTTCGAAGCGATCTATCTCGGGACGTATTGGACCTACTAAGCTGCTGTTACACTCAAATTGTAGAAAATTTTGTCTACTTTAAAAGTGTACAGGACGACTTTTTCCGTAAGGCGCACCTTTTAGAAGTAATAAACCAAAAACTGAAAAAAGTACGAAAACAAAAAGGTTTTTCGAGTACCACAGTTAGCACAGGTCTTTCGAAGCTGCAAACTTGGTTTTACACTATTAGTATCTATCCTAACACGATCCAAAAAAATGAGAACTGTGCATTTTTTGCGACCTAACGCGATTTTTGTGTCTATGGTGACTGGCCTTATCTACTGCATACGTCAAAACGGTCAGTATAGTGCTTAACTGGGTCGGACGATAAATTACAAAAGGTAGTGTGAGAACCCTCGACTACACATATGGCAGAGTTGAAGTAATTTCTGTCATAAATCCTTGCCATGCAAGAAAAGAGGGTTGATGCAAAAATTGTAAGGTTGGGTGTGAAGTAGTGTGACCAAAAACTCGCCTCACTAATCTATGCTGAAAGCAACCCCCCACTTTGATCGCTTGTTTCTTGAAATCCATTGGAAAAAATGGAATTGGTAAGGGAAACTTTTTTATCGAAAATTTTATAGGGAATACTTTTGATAGTATAAAATTTTCTGTACAACTAATGGTTTCTCATAAAAACGCTAAAAACCACCTAAATGCGGGGTAGGGGTGGATTTTGAGGATGAAGCAACCACTTGGTACTTGGGAACTCTTTTGCTTTTGAAAGCTGTTCCATTGGTGCGTATAATCTTCAAACGGCAAAACTTTATAATTTCTTTTTTCTAATTTTGCTAATATGAATGGATTAGTTGGGGAATTTTTGCAGAGTAGATTTTTAGTGAGCATTAACGGCCGGTCTTATAAGCCCACTAATCTGACGTTAACTTTAATTCGCTGTTAAAATATACATAAGAGCATCAAAACGTTAGTGCTTATGACATTTTATTCATTAGTAAACAAATTTTGATGTGCTTTTGTTTATTTTAACAGAGAATTAAAGTTAACCTCAGATTAGTGGCCTTTATAAGGCTGGCTGTAAATGTTTAGAATACAAACTACGAACTAACAGGCACGTAGAAAATTTGTAAAAATGCCTGAATGTTCTGCAGTTAGATGTATGAGTTCGGCTAGGAAAGGTTTATTAATGAAACGACTTCCAAGAAACCCAGATCGGCAATAACAGTGGTTACAAAATGTGAGCTAAATAACAACTAATTGATGTGTTTAGTTTATTATCTTATACAAAGAACAATCTTAATTAGCTGCATTTTGAGAGTGTCATGTGAAAAGATTAGACAGGATGGAACAAGAAAATTAAAAAATAATGCTGCTTCTACTACTTGGTCCTAAACTTTTTTCTACAATAAACTCTATAGAAGAAACTGATACATAGAGAAACCATTAAAACTCCTGTATCTCCTGAAAACATTCAATTTTCAATACCCCTGAATTATCACTAGCGGAATGTAATTCCCCATTAAAAATAATTGTATTGTAGTTTTCTTTTTCTCCAGATAATGAAAAAGGCAATTAACTTTTGACACAAATACGAATAACGTTAAGAATGGTTTTAAGGAGGTAATAAAGTAAAACGATCTAAGAGATACAAAACCTTACTGAAACATGCAAGAAATTGGTATTTTGGGAAATGGACTCGAGTTAGAAGAAAACAGGGTAAAAATTCGGTGAACGGTCCGGTCTAGCACGCATGCGCAAAAATATAACAGTGAACATAAAAATGTTACGTTAAACACTCTCTCTCGTATTTTTTCTCTAAAAAAAATCATCAAGACCTAACAACTAACATAAACCATTAACACATTACGAGACGATAGCGGCACCTACATTTTGACATACACGCTGATCGAACTATAAACCTTACTTCGCTCGCAGCGCATGCGCAATAGACCGGACCGTGCACCGAATTTCACCCTAAATCAGGAAACTATTAAGGGGTGTGTGTAATGAACAACCAGTTAAACCACTAAGAAAACAATTTTAAAAATCTACAAAATAGGCCGCTATTTGGATGCAAATTATGCCTATTGTCGCCACTGTCTCTATCAAGCCGCTGTAACTGACATGCGACAGCAGCGCCACTAGTTGTAAATTTAGATGGAATGGACAGACTTGCTATAAACAATCAACGCAGACGACGTTGAAAACGTGTGATTACTAATATCTGTTCAAATATAATACATATATACATACCATCAAATTTGGAACCCAATATTGTACTTATCTGGCCAAGTACAGTAGAAACAAACTCTGTCAGCGGTTTTAAGAATTCATATGGTTGTAAACGTTTCCTTAATATAGGTGTTTGACATATGGGGCAGGGTGGTTCTTTTGCAGATGAATATTCCAAATGTGTTGTAATACATTCTTCACAAAATATGTGAATACAGTTAGGTACTGATACAGGATTTTGAAACACATCAAAGCTGGAAGTGCAAAAGTTAGTATTGCACAACATCCTATACAAAATTTAAACTTACCAAATACTACATTTCAAAAGTTGTCTCATTCTAAATACGTGATAAGCGAATAAATAAAACGTTCTAACTTCATCTTGCTCTGTTAATTTTATTTGTTCTTGCTTTGCATCACACATTTTGTTAACTATTTCAGCACTACTACTTGCACAGAACAATACCTATTTGGCGGTACAAACATAACCTAATTTCAAACGTCAAGTTCCCTCCACAAAACAATGTTCCCTCCCATTAACAACATGCTAATTTTATGGCCGCGTTCGACGAAATAAGCAATTATGGCCGCGTTCAACGAAATAAACAAACTTTTAAACTGCAATCCCTGCCGTATGTTTCAAAATGATGTAACATCAAGTTTTACTTTAACAGCAAGGGTAGATAAAGTAGCACTTTAACATCAAGGGTAGATAAAGTAATTTCATTTTCTAACTTTTGTTTAAATTAAATATGACAGCTCCATATTATCGTAGCAACCCAATCTAGCTACTGACATTTTGAAATGTGATTGACTGTCCTTATTTTCTTTTGAAATTGTTAAAGTTCTTGCTATAGAAAAAAATGTTTTATTATACACGACGATAAAGTTATTTCTATCCACTCTTGAATCATTAACGTCTCGACTTCGTCTCGACGTTAAACGATTCACTTGTGGATAAAACTTAACTTTATCGTCTTGTATAATAAATTACTATTACGAGCCATAACCAAGACCACAATAAAATTTCTTTGTAGGTAGACCAACCTAACTGTGAGGGTTTGTGTCGTTAAGAATTTTCTTACCGAATCTGTATTCGAGCATTAATTCATATTCGGAAATTATTTTTCGTGCATTCCAACAACGTCCAAATTTGCCCTCGAGTCCCGCTCGGGCAAATTAATACGACGTTGTTGGAACGCACTCAAAAAAAATTCCGGAAAGAATTAATGCTCATGAGATTATATGTGACTTCATCAAAATATTTTTAATCTAGAATTTAAGATTTAAGAAACTGAAATAGCACCTATCATATCCAGAACTTCCATAATGGATGTTCCATTTTCGATTAAGTTAATTTGGAATGGTCAATCGTCACTCATATCATGACTATCATGAGTAATCAAAGTTATGTCTACAATTTCGGTATGATTAGTAGTGATATTCTGATTGTTGCTGAAAATATCTCGAATGAAAAAATCTCTCTGAATAATCAGATGTTCGGAACGTCTGAACTCCGATGGTCGTTCAACCGATTCTCTCGTTTGAACTGCGATTATTCGGTAGTCGGTACTCAACAAGATTGTCCGAGTGTTCGACGGTCGGCTTTCGCTCTCGGCTGCCGGTGTGCCGCTTGCCGACGGATTATAATCGGTACGGGAAACTCGGGAAAGACACACTTTTACATTCGCTGGAAAATTCTCACTTTTCTTAACTTGTAGAACAATCTACTATTATCGCATTTCATTAGGTAATGTACTACATTTCTACATTCAAAATCGTTGAGAAATGTGGTACGTTTCTGCATTAGCAACACTCTGCTGCATAGCAACAGCGATTCGTTTTACGTTTGGCAGTACTAAAGTGTATTGTTGGTGACACTGTAAGTCTATGTCAAATTCGAGGTTAGTAGGTTAGGTTTTGCGTCAGTTTTGACACAGACTGATGCAAAACCTAACCTGCTAACCTCGAGTATGACATAGATTTACAGTGTCACCAACAAAACACTTCAGTACTGCCAAATGCATAACATCAACTGGAGCTGCTTATTGTGGTTGAGTACATAGAAACGAGTTATGCTCAACTTGGTTATGTTTTAACATTTAATGTCACTTTTATGTAAAAATTTTATATTTTACATTTCTTATCAAATGCGATAAAACACTCGTACTCAAACCAGCCATACTTGTTCAGTAAAACATTACTTTTTTAAACTTGTTGCTTAATATACTATTTTCACGAACTGTATTCTTAAATACAAAATTGTTTAGAAAGGTGGTACCTACTTTTCTGCATAGCAACACTTTTCTACATAGCAACGCATAATTCCTTTATATTGAGCGTACATTTCAACATTGGGTAGATTGACCACAAGAATATTGGAGTGAGTTATTAAAGACAATATTTATTAGATATAAGATAAACCTTTTCAAAGAAGTATGCAAGCAGGACGTTTCACTTGCCCCATGTGCTCGTTTTTCTAACATACATTTAGAAAATTTATTGTAGCTCTTTTCGTACTTGTCGTTCGACTTGGCTGGCATTAAATTTACGATGGCTTTAGAAGCCGCGACCAGAATATCTTCGGGCACATCCAATTCCATTGCTAATCAAGTAATCACTTTTTGAAATCTACTTCGAAATTTTTATTGGTTGTTTATTTACATAGCGTAACCATGCTTATTGTTACTACGGTAAATAAGTACCTAACACTTACATACTATTTTAATTTTTACACAACCTCTCACATGATTTTTGATATTTTTATATCAAAATGTGTAGGCATTTCCCTTCAGTACATGAAAAAATAGCATGTACAACACGTGAGAAAAGTGTTTTCTCGTGCTCGGGGCGATTTTAATCTCGGCTTCGCCTCGATTAAAAAACTCGCGTCTTGCACGGAAAAACACACTTTTCTCAACGTGTACAATATACTCTTTTCTGAGTTTAATTCGACGTCTTGACTCATTTGTATTTCAAAATATTGAAAAACGAAAGTAGAAATGATCGGATCACGTTTTTATGTAAGGCGTGGTTTTCTTCATTTTTAATTTAACAATGCTATGCATACAAACTGTAACACTAGCTCCTGTATCAAATTTTAATTATACACAAAATGTATTAAATTTGATACGTCGCCTAATCGAGCGTTGCATCTATCCGGCGTTCGGTTTTCAGATAACGCGAAGGCTCCCGTTATGCGTAAAGACGCGCTGAATAAACGACGGCGTAGTTTCCCACTTAATGTTCTCCCAGACCCGCTGTAGAGATAAAGCCGCCACAAGGGTATATTAGAAGCTCCGCTGTCAGTTTTAATATCTTGAGATCAACCCACTTGAGTCCACCAGTCCTGATCCTGTCCAGTTCCGAACTTGACAATTCTTCCACTTGAGTCTACCGGTCCACTTATCCTGTCCAGTCCCGACTTGAGTCTTTGGGCTTCTCTTCCTGATATCCTCTCATGATGTTCGAATGTGATAGAGTTAGCCTGTCTCCTGACATCATTGACTGAGCCAGACCGAGATGATAGAATGTAATAGCGTTATTCTGTCTTCTATCGTCTTTGCCAGCATCCATTGTAATACGCATTTCCATGTTAACAAACCGAACCTTATGACCAGCCGCCGCCAGAATATTCAAAATGTATTAATAAATGTGTCTATAGAAAACGTATTGCATGTTCCGCATAAATGCGGCTCGAACCCTATACCAGCATTTGTGGAACTTACCTGGAGGATACGCCCTGGACGTTGACAAATTTTAATTAGAAGCCTGAAAATCCAGCCCGCCTTTGGGACCGAACATTGGCAAATCCACCGTAGGTTCGCCGAACTGTCAAATTTTACCGGCCGCTGAAACAAGCGAATGTAACTCGGACGAATAATCCACGGAGCAAACACACAGGGAGCAACGCACTATTTTCTCCCGGCACTACCACAAGCCGCATCAACCCCTTAGAACTCGACGAGCCCCAGGTATTAGTTAGGTTTCTCTAATTTGTGCACATGTTTACAGCCTGGAAAATGTAAACAAGCTGCTAACATCTAAGGTCGTGCTGTGGGGCATCCGTTCTACAAGTCAAATTCTATACTTGACCCATCGCCTGATGCATCCGCCTTCTATAATTACCTGCTACACTTGGTCAAACGCACGTTGCAACCGTCTTTCGTGCAGACCTGCTAGATGAGTTGCAGTTTACCAGGAGTAGAAGAAATACGACCCCTCAGAAGAAGTTGCTATTTTCATAATGTACAACTCATAATTTGTAATATCTAGTTGGTGTTTTCCTTACCCTATATATTTGAGTTTGAGCGAATCCTGTCTCCGATTTGAGCTAACCCACAGTATAAATTCAGAGAGCCCTTTGCAGGAACTTTAGAAACGTTACAAAACAATATATTGAAGTAAAAAAACTAAGACTTGCGTTAAAACAACTTTTACGTCATAATTTATACAATACAGGTTTTATCCATTCTGTCTGGCTTATAATAAAGCTAATCGTGCTATTTTTTGGGTATTTTGCCACGCTACAAAATGAAAACTATAAAAACATAAACGTTTCGGAAGGCAAATCTACTTCCGTTATCAACATCAACTAATTAAATTAAAAAACACTAAGATTTTATCTAAAGAATCGATATCAACTAAACGCAAAATCAAAGAAACTGCATGTATTTTACTAAGAAAAGACGAATGCATATCCATATATTCAGTTGATTTAAATACAAGTTGGCTATCCATTCTTAAAGATGTAATTAAGTAGTCGGCTGTCAGTGCCACACGTTTTTCTTCTTGATTAATAGCCAACGGAAATTATTTTTTGTAAAAGTTATTATATTTCGTAAATTCTAGAAATAATGTTAAGAATTTTAAAATGTAAACTTTACAGAAATATATGTTTATGTAAATAAAAATATTAATAATCTTCATACTTTACTGTGTTCGTAGCCTAGCCAATTTATATTACTATCGGTTTGTTGTGCAAAAATCTACGAATTGTTCTCAGTCCTGTTGAAATCAAGAAAATTCAACTCGTCCTACGAACTCCTTGTATTTTCAGCTTTGGGATTATAACTCATAATATTCATAAAAAAAACCATCGATAATAAGCGCATTACTTATTATACATATTACCCCTGGGAATTCAACAGCAAACAGTAGGTACTTAAGTAAATACCCAGCGCTGATTTCTCTGTGATGCAATACCATAGTTCTGATGCCGCAGTTAAGGGGCGGGTAAAAGTAAAACCGCTAAAAGTAGCCAATGTTTCAAGCGTCATATCTATTACGTATGTAGGCCAATCATATGAAACGTTTTTTTGTATGATAGCCGTTTGGGAGAAAAACTCTTTGAAGATAAATTGCAAGGAGTTTAAAAAAAAATTTAATGACCTTTCTACCAATAAATTGCCATGAAATCTATATCGTTTGACAGATAAAACTACAGGCTATAATACAAAATGAGTTTGATATGACTGGCACACATACGTAATAGATATGATGCTTGAAACATTGGTTACTTTGAGCGGTTTTACCTTTACCCGCCCCTTAACACTAAAAACCATTCAATGTTTTTGCTTGTTAGTTTGATGGACCGTAGGCAGGTTCTAAATCGTATATAATATGTTCTTGGCGTACAATAACCACTAAAATGGCCAACTAAACAGTTTTCGACATGGGTTAAAGCATGAGTTCCTGTGTGACTTATATCATACTTCTGATGCCGCCCTATCCAGCACTGATTGCTCTGTGAAGCAATATAATTTTTCTGAAGCTGTCCTTAACACTGAAAACAATTCAATGCATTTGCATGGCAGTTTGATGAACGGTAGGCAGGTTCTAAATCATACCTAATATGTTGTATGAGTACACCAACCACTAAAGTGGTCAATTAGACAGTTTTCGACATAAGCTTATTGAAGATAAATTTACCAACCCGTGCCGGCAGTACTAGTTGAATTTGTAATGCTTCAAAATTCGCAAATTTGTTTCCTAGGCTGGAATAAGCATAGAAAAATTTTAACACTTAACACTGATTACTCTGTGATGCAAAATCATTGTGTAAACGACGTTGTTAATACCGAAAACGATTTAGTATATTTACACGGTAGTGCTACGAACATCAGACAGGTACTAAAATGTATCTAATATATGCTAGAAGTAAAACAACTATTTATGTGGTTAACTAGCAGATTTTTGACATGAGTTTATTGTAAATACAGCTTCCAACCACTGCAAACAGTACTACTGGACTTTCTAATGAGATTTAGCAAATACCAGGCCACATGCCTACATATTACACGTGCAAGAATGTTATGAGTTTTAAGTTGGTCAACGTTGCTATTTGCATCATAACCTGAAATCATTAGTTAATGTCAGTTAAATTAAATTTAGTTATTGTAACGCTAGCATCTGCAGCAAAATATATATTGTACATCAAATAATGTATTTAATTTGTACATCGCTTATTTAGACGCAATCGGGCATTACATCTAACCAACTGTTGAGCTGGTGATAACAAAGCAACCACCCGCTACGCCCGGACGAAGTGCAAACCGGTGCGCCGCGCAGTTTGTATCCAACCCTTCTAAGAAAACACAGATAACGAGTTCACCGAAGAGTATATAAGTAACTTCCGCCGTGGTTTTAAATTACTTGAGTCCACCGATCCTGACCAGCAACACTGCGGCCCAACCCCTAGTCCTGTCCCTCCGACTTGAGGCCAATTCTCTTGAACTCTCTTCTTCCTTTTACCTGACCGGGCCTTGCGTCGTGACAACTGAATTGTCTAACGGAATAGACCTACAACCCTTACCTAACCGAGCTTTAGGGAAATAACAACAGAACTGTCTCACCAAAGGCTAAGTTTCCGGGCTTAGCTTTCTCGTGAAGCGAAGTCTCCCTGATTTGATTTCGGACGTGATAGCTGAACTGTCTAACGGAATAAAATCACCCAGGCTTAGCCCTATTGTTACAGCTGAACTGTTTCATAGGGTAAACAGTTTAAGCGACTCCCATAGCCCTTTTCCACATTCCTGCGCAACGAACCACTTCACCGAGCTGGTTGAACACTTAAAGCAACCTAGATACTAACGGACATGTATTCCGCCTGTTGATAAACCTGAAGATACTTCCCGGAACAACTTCCAAAGGGCAAATTGCACTGTTCCTCGCAGAACGTGGGACCCCTCGTAGATTTTCAACGCCTCCGAAGGCAAATTTACCTGCAAGCAACGAGAGCAGAAGCACCAGGTGAAATCACACGTTTTCGTTACTGCTGGAGTCCCGAATTCACATAATAGGAAACGACCACGACCTGTACTAGCTAATACACCGCCTCGGAACACCAGGTATCTTACAATTACTATAGACTGCGGAATGTAAACAAACCACCACATTTTTGGGCACGCCCATTGCCAATTGCACAAGTGACTTTCCAGACGCGAGATATACAGGGCAGCGGACATACTCCGACCCAGGGCCAAGGCAGCCACCAACAACACAAACGTGCAAGTTGAGTTGCGAAGAGGCCAAGAACGTAGAAAACGCGACCCTAGAAAAGATTTTTAGTCTATTAATATACATAGCGTTTTCGTAAAATTAAGTGTTACTTCGTACAACTAGCTGACAATATCATACCGTTGATTTATAAATTGTGCTTTACTGACCTTATACATTTGAGATTGAGTAAAATTTTCGTCGTTTGAGTTATTCGACATGGAAATTCACTAAACTGTTTGAGCTTTTCCGAAATTAATGAAAGTCATAAATTTCCAGAATAATTTACCAGGACTAAAATTAAAATAGGGAAGTTTGAAAAGTTACATTATAAGGATTCCATCTCTAATTCTTTAGTAATTGTTATTAAGATACTTATCCAGTCAGCTTTGTAATATGTTATTTGGGTTGCATAAGTCACTCTATTTGTTCGCTGAGCCAAATATAGTTAATTTGGTCAGTTGCCCTGTAACGCTAGTTTCCGCATAAATTATAAACAAACATTAAAAATGTATTAAATTTATGCATCCCTCATCCAAGCTTTATCACGGACTACATCATACCAGCGCTCACAGAAGAGATAACGAACCCGGGCACGCTCTGCGCAATAGACACGAAGAATTGACCCTCACGCCGCCACCCACCCAAGGATGTCTGAAGTGGCTGCTTTGATATCACGGCGCGAAGCATATAAAAGCAGTTTCCGTTACCAGTTCACGGCACTTGTCACTTGAGATTTTCTCCCCCTTTTATTAGTTCCGTCTGAGAATCTTTTTCCTTGAGTCCACCTTTATCCCGAGCTCCTCTCCTGAAACCAGACCGTGGCGGCGACTCGTAAAGAGTGTCCGGTTCCTGGTTTGTGTTACCAAACAAGTAGAAAGAACTTTCATTACAATCCGCCCCGTAATAGTCTCAAAACTATTGAAATACTACGCAGCCCAATTACAGGGCTCGCTTAAATATCTATTAATCACTGTAACTGCAGGCGCACACCTACCTGAAGGTCCCCCACGCCTGCAACATTCATCGACGGGAAAATTTCTTCGCGGACGGTCCGAGGTCAACAGCCCGGAGCCGGCTGAATTAAGGCGAGAAACGCAGCCAAATCCCGCATTCGCGGCACCTCGACGGACGCTCGGCGGACTTCCAGTAGGCCCGTGTGCATTTCCCGCTGGACATTTAGGTATAGTAAGTGCATATATTAATGTAATTGCACCTGTAATTCTAGCCCTGCCACAACAAACAGAACTGGGAATTCGAGGTTAAGCAGCCGAGCCATTCGAACTACCAATGAGGTCAGTTGTCGCCCAAACCAGTGCGTTCCGAAAACAAGCCAGGAAATTCGTTCAACAACAGGTCGAGTACGCCCGCAACACACCAGCGTTAGGAAGGTTGCAGCGACTTCCAGAAGGAACGAAACGCGACGCTCCAGGTGAAATTGTCATTTTGGTGTAATATATATTTCAATTAACATTTAAGTAAATATTGATTATGTACCTATAGCTAAACAAAATATATCTGTCTAAGGTAATTATTTGGTGTTTCTTTGCTAATCAAATATATATTTGAGGAGACGAATCTCTCCGATTTTGAGCTAACCCAAGGTGTAAATTTTGACGCCCTTAGTAAGGGGGTGAAACGTCACGGTTCTTTTACCAGATCTACAATTTTGTTTTCCAATTTGATCATATATTCAACAACACTTATATGATCATTTTCCATGGATACCCTGTAGCTCTGTAAGACATCCACTCCTCTCTCCAGGTTGACAACACCGCACGGCCTCGTATGACACACTTTAAACAAGACAGGAGGAACACTCACCATCACCACTGGGATCGGTTAGTTGTGGACGTTTGCTCGTCAAGGGCGCTTTACCAGCTGCCACCGAACCCTCCTTAGCGTCAACTGTAGCAAACACAACACCGCTAAATTAGCAGTTATTCACCAATACAAGTCCACTTACCACTCGTTGATGGATAGCCCAGCTTTCCCTTTGAAGTCGAAACAAATTGTCAACCCTGGTGAAGATCTTTCCACGATCGGTGAACCTGAACCTACTGACGTTTTTTCTCCAAACGTTTATTATTCAGCTACGAGCTCTTAGAGCCTTAATTACCCAGGTGAAAGGCTGTGCAATAACACCTCTAACTAAATATCTAAGTGCCACCACGTGAAGGTAGACTACCGTAGCTGACCATTCTGGAGAGCATTGGTTACTATGTAATTTCTTTTTTATTTGCCAGATAGCTGCCGGATTAACCGACTAGTCGCGGAAATGTCGTCCACAACTGTCGGTGACGCTCTGCGAGACCAATATTCGTACGCTGTAGAGTCGGCGATGACTGCAAGAGTGCGAGAATCTTTCTTCTCGCTCCTTGGAGGTCGGTAAATCGGCTAACAATGCACTGTAAGCGTCGTTCAAAGCTGTGACGAGTTGTTGCGTCATGGATGAGCGAAACGCTATTTCCTCTTTTAAGCTGGACATAGTCGAGACTGCAGTATCAATTCTAAGCTTATTATTGAGCACCTGTTAGAGATCGCATGCTTATCAGGGCTAAAATTATTATATTTGTATCAACACTAGGTATTATAGGAGTACAATAATTATTGCTGTATTTAATATTTACTGAAAAAAAGTGCTGTTCAGACGTTTTAGCGCACCTTAATACTAAACTTGAACTTTTTGGATGCAGAAATATTTAATATAGCAGATTTATATGGCTGAGCTCCAAATACACTCATACAGCGTATACAACCTCTACAATCAATTCTAAGCCTGTTATTGAGCACCTGTTAGTGATGGCAGGCTTACCAGGTTTAAAATTATTATATTTTGGTCGTCACTAGGTATTATAGTAGTACAACAATTATTTCTGTAGTTAATGTTTACTGAAAAACGTGCATTTTAGACGTTATAGCGCACCTTAATATTAAACTTGAACTTTTTAGATGCAGAAACATTTAATACAGCAGATCTATATGGCTAAATGAGCCCAAAATGCACCCCTATAGCGTCTACAACTTCTGCAATCAATTCTAAGCCTGTTATTGATGACAGGCTTACCATGTCTAAAATTATTATATTTTGGTCGTCTGTAGGTATTATAGTAGTACAATAATTATTTCTGTAGTTCATATTTACCGAAAAACGTGTTTTTCAGGCGATTTAACGCACCTTAATAATAAACTATTAAACTTATATTTTTTGGATGCAGAAAAATTTAATATAGCAGTTTTATATGGCTAAATGAGCCTTAAAATAAACTCATACAGCGTGTAATACCTCTACAATCAATTCTAAGTCTGTTATTGAGCACCTGCTAGTGATGGCAGGCTTACCAGGTCTAAAATTATTATATATTGGTCGTCGCTAGGTATTATAGTAGTACAATAATTATATCTGCAGTTAATATTTACTGAAAATCGTGCTATTCAGACGTTTTAGTGCATCTTAGTACTAAACTTGTACTTTTTTAGATGTAGAAAAATTTAATATAGCAGTTTTATAAGGCTAAATGAGCTCCAAATGCTATCCTACAGCGTTTAAACCCTCTTAAATCAATTCTAAGCCTGTTATTAAGCACATATTACTGATGGTACGATTAACAGATCTAAAATTATTATATTTTGATCGTCACTAGGGATTATAGTAGTACAATCATATTTTCTGTAGTTAATATTTTCTGAGATACGTTCTATTCAGACGTTTTAACGCACCTTAATACTAAACTATTAAACTTCAATTTTATGGATGCCAAAATTTAATATAGCAGTTTTATATGGCTACATGAGCTCCAAATAAACTCATACAGCGTGTAAAACCTCTAAAATCATTTCTAAGCCTGTTAGTGAGCACCTGTTAGTGATGGCATGCTTATCAGGGCTAAAATTATTATATTTTTATCAACACTAGGTATTATAGTAGTACAATAATTATTTCTGTAGTGAATATTTACTGAGAAACCTGCTGTTCCTACGTTTTAGCGCCCTTAATACTAAACTTGTACTTTCTGGATGCAGAAATATTTAATATAGTAGATTTATATTGCTAAATAAACGCCAACTGCGCTCCTTCAGCGTCTGTAACCAATTCTAAACCTGTTATTGAGCACCTGTTAGTGATGGCAGTCTTACCAGGTCTAAAATTATTATATTTTGGTTGTCACTAGGTATTATGGTAGTACAATAATTATTTTTGTAGTTAATGTTGCCTGAAAAACGTGTTGCTCAGGCGTTTTAGTGCACTATAGTACTAAACTTGTACTTTTTGTATACAGTAATATTTAATATAGCAGTTTTATAGGGCTAAATGTGCTACAAATGCACTCGTACAGCGTGTAAAACCACTACAATCAATTCTAAGTTTGTTATTGAGCACCTGTTAGTGATGGTACGCTTAGCAGGGCTAGAATTATTATATTTTGATCGACAGCAGGTATTATAGTGGTACAATAATACTTTCTGTGGTTAATATCTACTAAAAAACGTACTTTTAGACGATTTAAGCCACCTTAATACTTAGAGTTGCCATACGTTCCGATTTTTCGGGATTGTAGCGATTTGGAGCTAGTTGTCCTGCAACGAAATACTGTCCCCAAATTTCCCGATTTTCCAAGAAAATATTACGTTTTACCGATTTCGAGCAATTTCTGCAAATTCTAGTTCAATCCCTCAAATATAATTTAGAATGAGTTGCTTGACAAAAGTGGTGTACCTAATAGCTACTCGCTAGTTTAGAATCTGGGTTTCAAATGATTTTTTTAAATAGGCGATTAATTATGGTTTTATTCGAATAACACCTTGATCCGCATTTAATATAAGTAAAAATTAAAAGAAATATAAGGTTCCCAGAAATATAATTGATACAAGAATACAAATGAAACTACTGCTGCAGCAGAAACAGATAATATAATCAGTGATGGTAGAGGTAATAGACTATAATATACCTACTAAAAACCACATATTGTCAAATTAACATTTTTATTAGAGCTTCGTATTAGTGTTTCTGTTAAATTTATTTTATTATTAGTTTCCTTTGAGAACAATAGTTTAGTCTTTTTATTTAGTATTCAATATCTAGTATTTGTAAAATTAGCTACAATGAAATTTTAAAACATTTTGTAAATTAAAGTAAGAATCACTTTTTCCCCACAAACACCCCCCCCCCTCTTTCCGCAATCTTGTCCCGAAATTGTTACTTTCGAATATGGCAACCCTATTAATACTAAACTATTGAACTTGAATTTTTCGGATGCAGAAAAATTTAATATTGTAGTTTTATATAGCTAAATAAGCCCTCAATGTATTTCTACAGCATCTACAACCTCTACAATCAATTCTTAGCCTGTTATTGAGCACCTGTTAGTGATGGCATGCTTATCAGCGCTATTATATTTTTATCAACACTAGGTATTATAGTAGTACAATAATTATTTCTGTAGTTAATATTTACTGAAAATCGCGCTTTTCAGACGTTTTAGCGCATGTTAGTACTAAACTTGTACTTTTTGGATGCACAAAAATTTTATATAGCAGTTTTATAGGACTAAATGAGCTCCAAATGCACTCCTACAGATTCTAAAACCTCTTAAATCAATTCTAAGCCTGTTATTGAGCATCTGTTACTGATGGTACGCTTAACAGCGGTAAAATTATTATATTTTGATCGACACTAGGTATTATAGTAGTACAATGATATTTTCTGTAGCTAATATTTTCTGATAAACGTACTTTTCAATCCTTTTTGCGCACCTTAATACTAAAGTTCTGCTTTTTGGATGCAGAAAAATTTAATATAGCAGTTTTATAGGCCTAAATGAGTTCCAAATACACTCCTAGCGTCTACAACTTCTACAATCAATTCTAAGCCTTTTATTGAGCACCTGTTAGTGATGACAGGCTCACCATGTCTAAAATTATTTTTTCTACTCATGACATTGAAATCAGTCATTCTGACATTGATTCCGGTGGTTGAAATTGCATTTCAACCACTAGAGATTGAAATGCTCGGACTACCGGGATTTCAAACTGTTTGACATACAATTGGTGACAAGAGAAATGTCACTTTATGTTTATTTTTTCGAAAGTGCATTAACTTGTTAAAATAAGTGAAAATTCGTAGAAAAAATAGTATATGTAACTCGTGGCTGATAAAATTTCAACGTCTCGAGTTACTTCTTTCAACTCGCTTCTCTCGTTGAAAAAAACCACTCTCAACGTTGAAATTTTATTTCAACCACTTGTCCCATAATATACTAATATTGGTCGTCACTAGGTATTATAGTAGTGCAATAATTATTTCTGTAGTTCATATTTACTGAAAAACGTGCTTTTCAGACGATTTAACGCACCTTAATAATAAACTACTACCCTTGAATTTTTTCGATGCAGAAAAATTTAATATAGCAGAATTATTTAGCTAGATGAACCCCAAATGAACTCATACAGCGTGTAAAACCTCTACAATCAATTCTAAGTCTGTTATGGAGGACCTGCTAGCGATGACAAGCTTACCAGGTCTAAAATTATTTTGGTCGTCACTAGGTATTATAGTAGAACAATAATTATTTCTGTAGTTAATATTTACTGAAAATCGTGCTATTCAGACGTTTTAGTGCATCTTAACACTAAACTTGTACTTTTTGGATATAGAAGAATTTAATATAGCAGTCTTATAAGGCTAAATGAGCTCCAGAAGCTATCCTACAGCGTTTAAACCCTCTTAAATCAATTCTAAGCCTCTTATTTAGCAGCTATTATTGATGGTACGATTAACAGGTCTAAAATTATTATATGCTGGTCGGCAGCAGGTATTATAGTTTTACAATAATGCAGAAAATTTTTATATAGCAGCTGTATAAGGCTAAATGAGCGCTAAATGCACTCCTACAGCGTCTACAACCTCTACACTCAATTCTAAGCCTGTTATTGAGCACCTGTTAGTGATGGCAGGCTTACCAGGTCTAAAATTATTATATTTTGGTCGTCACTAGGTATTATAGTAGTACAATAATTATTTCTGTAGTTAATGTTTACTGAAAATCGAGCTATTCAGACGTTTTAGTGCATTTTAATACTAAACTTGTACTTTTTGGATATAGAAAAATTTAATATAGCATTTTTATAAGGCTAAATGAGCTCCAAATGCTATCCTACAGCGTCTAAAACCTCTACAATCAATTCTAAACTTGTTATTGCGCACTTGTTAGTGATGGCACGCTTAGCAGGTCTAAAATTATTACATTTTGGTTGTCACCAGGTATTATAGTAGTACAATAATTATTTACTGAAAAACGTGATTTCAAAGGTTTTAACGCACTTTAATACTAAACTATTAAACTTAAATTTTTTGAATGCAGAAAAAATTAATATAGCAGTTTTATATGGCTAAATGGGCTCCAAATGCACTCATACAGCGTGTAAATCCTCTACAATCAATTCTAAGCCTGTTATTGAGCACCTGTTAGTGATGGCAGGCTTACCAGTTCTAAAATTATTACATTTTAATCGTCACTAGGTCTTGTAATAGTACAATAACTATTTCTGTAGTTTACATTTATTTAAAAACCTGCCTTTCAGACGTTTAAACGCACCTTAATACTAAACTATTGAACTTGCATTTTTTGGATGCAAAAGAAATTAATATAGCAGATTTATATAATTAGATAAGCGCCAAGTGCACTCCTACAGCGTCTAGAACCTCTACAATCAATTCTAAGCTTGTTATTGAGCACGTGTTAGTGATGGCAGGCTTGCCAGGTCTAAAATTATTATGTTTTGGTCGTCACTAGGTAATATAGTAGTACAATAATTATTTCTGTAGTTAATATTAACTTAAAAACCTGCTTTTCAGAGGTTTTAACGCACCTTAATACTAAACTATTAAATTTAAACTTTTTGGATGCAGAAAAATTTAATATAGCCATTTTATATGGCTAAATGAGCTCCAAATGCACTCATACAGAGTGTAAAATCCCTACAATCAATTCTAAACCTGTTATTGAGCATCTACTAGTGATGGCAAGCTTATATATATATCAGCACTAAAAGCCTAGCAGGTCCATGGCTTGGTTCGCTATTGTTTGCCACTGCTTTCGATTTTCTACACTTCGCTTCCAGTTTGTAATGCCCATTTCACGTAGGTCATTCTGAACCTCCTCGTACCACTTTTTTCTAGGTCTTCCTCTTCTT
Source organism: Agriotes lineatus (assembly GCA_940337035.1). Taxonomy (NCBI): domain Eukaryota; kingdom Metazoa; phylum Arthropoda; class Insecta; order Coleoptera; family Elateridae; genus Agriotes; species Agriotes lineatus. The sequence continues at coordinate 35,276 of CALNHX010008391.1, read as the reverse complement.
ATTACTCATCGTAAACTGCTTCTAAAGATTTGTTGAGGTACTCGTTCTAAGGGCATTCTATCCTTACTCTGTTCACTGTTCCTTCTATTGTCATTTTAACCAAGCTTATTAACTTTCTGCCTGCTTGTAGTTCTTGCAAAGCTTCCAATAGTTTTGACCTGTTGACACTGTCGTATGCCTGCTTAAAGTCTATAAATGCCACGTATGTTCTAAGTTTGTATGTATGACTTTCAGCTTGAATTTCCTTGAGGCTGTAAATTTGGCCAACCACCGATCTATTTTTCTTGACACCACATTGGTATTCTCTAATTTTACTATCAATCTTCTTGGACAACCTGTTTTTTATAACTGTTGCTAAGATCTTGTACGTTACATTTAGTAAGGCAATTCCCCTATAATTCCGGCATTCTAGCTTTGATCCTTTCTTATGTAATTGATGTAATATTGCTTCTTTCCATTCCTTTGGCATTTGTTCTTTTTTCCATATTTGCTTGATTAGCATGTATATTTTTTGCCACAATTGTTCTCCACCACACTTGATCATTTCCGCTGGTATGTTATCAATTCCTGAACTTTTATTGATTTTCATGGCTGTTATTACTTCTTTAACATCATTATAACTTGGTGTTTCTTCATCGTCTTCAACTTCTTCCGGATTCTCCCAAGTCATGTGAGCTATGTTTTCTTGGTTAGTTTTTTTATTTAAAAGTTCATCGAAAAACTCTACCCACAGCTTTAGTACTTCCTTTTGATCTCCTACTAAATTGCCTTCCTTATCTTTGTAGAATGTCGGTTTAACCTGGTGTCCGTGCTTATTTCTCCTTACTCCTTGATAAAAATTGCGAATTTCTTTATTTTTGAACTTTTCTTCGATGCTTTTTATAGTTTTTTCAACATGTTTCCCCTTTTTCTCTCTGATTATTCCTTTGCATCTGCGTCTTTCCTCTCTGTACTTAGCTTTATTTACTTCCGTAGTTAATGCTAGCATTTTTATTCTGGCTTTTGACCTTTTTTCTAATGCATCTACGCAATTTTGGTCAAACCATTCATTTTTATCTTTTGGTTTCTCTACATTTTTTTCTGCTGCACTTTTAATGACCGTTGCAATGTTTGCCCAGATCTCCTCTATATTTTCATTGTCATTTGCTGTTAACTTCAGTTCCACCTCTTCCTTGTATATTTTTAGTATTTCTTCATTTTTCAGTTTCTCTACATCATATCTTTTACTTTTTCCATAGTTGACTTTCTGGCCTTTTGGTAATGTTTGCTTTATCTTGATTCCTAGCATAAAGTGATCAGTGTCCACATAGGGTCCTCTGTACGTTCTTACATCCTTTATGCACTTCTCTGATCGTTTCTCTATTAGTACATGGTCTATCTGGTTTATTGATATTCCGTTCGGAGACGTCCATGTTCCTTTATGTATTTCTTTGTGTGCAAAATACGTACTTTTAATGACAAGATTTCTTCCCTTCGCAAAATCTATTAACAACCTTCCGTTCTCGTTGCTACAGGCACGCTTACTGTGAAGTCCTATTGTCGGTTTATAGATGTGCTCTCTTCCTATTTGAGCATTCATGTCTCCGATTACAATTTTTACATCTTAGTTTGGTATTGTTTCGTATATTCTTTCCACTTCTTCGTAATAGTGTTCCTTTACAGCTATACATGATTCTTCCGTTGGTGCGTGCATGTTTATGATGCTTATTTTTTGGTACTTTCCCCTGATTCTTAGCATACATAACCTTTCTGACACTGGTGTAAAGCTAATTACTGATGCTTTTATTTCTTTTTTTAATAAAAATCCTACTCCAAATAGCCTGTTTTCGTTTCCACTATTAAATATTACGTAATCTTCTGTTTCAATTATTTCGTTGCCACTCACTTTAGTTTCCTGTAGAGCGACTATATCCATTTTCATTTTTTTCATTTCTCTGTTCAGGTTTTTTTGCGCGCCTACCTCCCGAATTCCTCTGACGTTCCATGTACCCAATCTGACTATCTCCTTCACTCTATTTCGTTTTTGTTTTGTTATTGTACTGTTGCTATAATTTACTATTTTGTGTATCCTATATCCTGCCATTGCCGTCATCGTGTTTCCATCCCTTTCTTTCCCTTTCAGTTTTTTTCCCTTTTCTTTACTAAAGTGCCTGCTTTTTGATCCCAATCCCATTGCTCTTTGTTAATAAAAATTTCTCCTTAACCTATTTTTGCTTCTTTCCCGTTTTCTCTCTGCTCTTTGCTATACTTCGTAGATTGTCCTGTATTTTTCTCTCTTCTGGGCTTAGGTCACTATCTATATAGCGTTTGGTACCTTTCAGTTTATTTTTGTTTTTAAATATTTCCATCTTTTCTTCCCATTTTTCAACTTTCGCAATTACTACAGGCAGCGCTTCCTTTGTTTTTATTATTTGCGCTGCGACAATTATAGCCTTAACTCCTAGTTCCTTTTCCAAAAACTCTTTTACCCCTTCCCTACACGTTTGTTCATGAAAAGCTACTTCCTTTATTACTATATTATTTTTCCTCTCCCTCTTCTCCGCGATTTCCAACTTATTTTCGAGATTTTCAATTCTTTCGTTTAATTTTTTGTTCTCTTCTTTTAGCTCTCTAATTTCGCTCATAAACCCTTGCTGTTTTTTTTTCATTTCACCCATATCTCTTAACAACTGTTTCATCATGTCTTTCAACTCAATCATTCCTTCTTCCTTACTGTGGGATTTTTTATCCGGTGACCGCATTGTTCTTTTACTTCTATTGAAAATTTCTAAACTTGCTTCCCTTTTCTTGGTGTCTTCGGTCGACAAACCTTCACTATCAAATCCAAGTTTTGTTGCCATTTGCGTTTTTGTTGTTTATCTTATGCGGCTTGTGTGCTTGACCTGCGATAGCTGTGCTGCTAAACCAATTCTACGCGCACTAGAGATACTCTTGGTATCTGCACGATTGCGTTTACACCTTTAACTTCACTGTCTCGCTTTTTACTGCACCTGCGTGTTTTCCGCGCGATAAACTTCAAGATCTTTGAAAAATTGTATCGGCGCGTCCCGCACGCGTGTGTTCACTTCTACGTCCGAACTTCAACTCCAAGCTTACCAGGTCTAAAATTATTATATTTTAGTAGTCACTAACTATTATAGTAGTACAATAATTATTTCTGTAGTTAATATTTACTTAAAAACTTGCTTTTCAAAGGTTTTAACGCACCTTAATACTAAACTATTGAACTTCAATACAGAAAAATTCAATGTAGCAGTTTTATATGGCCAAATAAGCACCAAATGCACTCATACAAGGTGTAAAAACTGTACAATCAATTCTAAGTCTGTTATTGAGCATCTGTTAGTGATGGCACGTTTAGCAGGGTTAAAATTATTATATGTTTACTAACACTAGGTATTACAGTGGTACAATAAATATTTGTGTAGTTAACATTTACTGAGAAACGTGCTTTTCAGACGTTTTAGCGCACCTTAATACTAAACTTGAACTTTTTGGATACAGAAAAATTTTATATAGCGGATTTATATGGCTAAATGAGCGCCAAATGCACACCTACACCGTCTACAACCTCTACAATCAATTCTAAGCCTGTTAATGAGCACCTGTTAGTGATGGTAGGCTTACAAGGTCCAAAATTATTATAGTTTGGTCGTCAATAGGTACCATAGCAGTACAACAATTATTTCGGTAGTTAATATGTACTTAAAAAGCTGCTTTTCCGAAGTGTTGATGCACCTTAATACTTAACTACTAAACTTAACTTTTTTGGATGCAGAACAATTTAATATAGCAGTTTTATATGGCTAAATGAACTCCAAATGCACTCATACAGCGTTTAAAACTTCTACAATCAATTCTAGGTCTGTTATTGGGGACCTGCTAGTGATGGCACGTTTAGCAGGTCTAAAATTATTACATTTTGGGCGTCACTAGGTATTATAGAAGTACAGTAATTACTCCTGTAGTTATTATATACTGAAAAACGTGTTTTCAGACGTTTTAGCGCACCTTAATACTAAATTTTAACTTTTTAGAAGCAGAAAAATTTAATATAGTAGATTTTTATGGTTGAATGGGCTCAAATTGCGCTCCTACAGCGTCCACAATCTCAACAATCAATTCTAAGTCTGTTATTGAGCACCTGTTACTGATGGCAGGCTTACCAGGTCTAAAATTTTTATATTTTGGTCGCCACTAAGTATTATACTAGTAAAATAATTATTTCTGTAGTTAATATTTACTGAAAGACGTTCTTTTCAGAAGTTTTTAGCGCCCCTTAATACTAAACTTCAACTTTTAGGATTCAGACAAATTTAATATAGCAGATTTATTTGGCTAAATGTACCCAAAATGCACTCCTACAGCGTCTACAAGCTCTAGAATCACTTCTAAGCCTGCTATTGAGCATCTGTTAGTGATGGCAGGCTTACCAGGTCTAAAATTATTATATTTTGGTCGTCACTAAGTATTATAGTAGTACAATAATTCTTGCTGGAGTTAATATTTTCTTAAAACCGTGCCTTTCAGACGTTTTAGCGCACCTTAATAATAAACTTGAACTTTTTGGATGCAGAAAAATTTAATATAGCAGATTTATATGGCTAAATGAGCGCCAAATGCACTCCTACACCGTCTATAACCTCTACAATCAATTATAAGCCTGTTATTGAGCACCTGTTAGTGATGGCAGGCTTACAAGGTCCAAAATTATTATAGTTTGGTCGTCAATAGGTATCATAGGAGTACAACAATTATTTCGGTAATTAATATGTAATTAAAAACCTGCTTTTCCGAAGTGTTAATGCACCTTAATACTTAATTATTAAACTTAAATTTTTTGGATGCAGAAAAATTTAACATAGCAGTTTTATATGGCTAAATGAGCTCCAAATGCACTCATACAGCGTGTAAAACCTCTACAATCAATTCTAGGTCTGTTATTGGGGATCTGTTAGTGATGGCACGTTTAGCAGGTCTAAAATTATTACATTTTGGGCGTCACTATGTATTATAGAAGTACAGTAATTACTCCTGTAGTTATTATATACTGAAAAACGTCTTTTCAGACGTTTTAGCGCACCTTAATACTAAATTTTAACTTTTTAGAAGCAGAAAAATTTAATATAGTAGATTTTTATGGCTGAATGAGCTCAAATTGCGCTCCTAAAGCGTCCACAATCTCAACAATCAATTCTAAGTCTTTTATTGAGCACCTGTTACTGATGGCAGGCTTACCAGGTCTAAAATTTTTATATTTTGGTCGCCACTAAGTATTATACTAGTAAAATAATTATTTCTGTAGTTAATATTTACTGAAAGACGTTCTTTTCAGAAGTCTTTAGCGCCCCTTAATACTAAACTTCAACTTTTAGGATTCAGACAAATTTAATATAGCAGATTTATTTGGCTAAATGTACCCAAAATGCACTCCTACAGCGTCTACAAGCTCTAGAATCACTTCTAAGCCTGCTATTGAGCATCTGTTAGTGATGGCAGGCTTACCAGGTCTAAAATTATTATATTTTGGTCGTCACTAAGTATTATAGTAGTACAATAATTCTTGCTGGAGTTAATATTTTCTTAAAACCGTGCCTTTCAGACGTTTTAGCGCACCTTAATAAAAAACTTGAACTTTTTGGATGCAGAAAAATTTAATATAGCAGATTTATATGGCTAAATGAGCGCCAAATGCACTCCTACACCGTCTATAACCTCTACAATCAATTATAAGCCTGTTATTGAGCACCTGTTAGTGATGGCAGGCTTACAAGGTCCAAAATTATTATAGTTTGGTCGTCAATAAGTATCATAGGAGTACAACAATTATTGCGGTAATTAATATGTAATTAAAAACCTGCTTTTCCGAAGTGTTAATGCACCTTAATACTTAATTATTAAACTTAAATTTTTTGGATTCAGAAAAATTTAACATAGCAGTTTTATATGGCTAAATGAGCTCCAAATGCACTCATACAGCGTGTAAAACCTCTACAATCAATTCTAGGTCTGTTATTGGGGACCTGGTAGTGATGGCACGTTTAGCAGGTCTAAAATTATTACATTTTGGGCGTCACTATGTATTATAGAAGTACAGTAATTATTCCTGTAGTTATTATATACTGAAAAACGTGTTTTCAGACGTTTTAGCGCACCTTAATACTAAATTTTAACTTTTTAGAAGCAGAAAAATTTAATATAGTAGATTTTTATGGCTGAATGAGCTCAAATTGCGCTCCTACAGCGTCCACAATCTCAACAATCAATTCTAAGTCTGTTATTGAGCACCTGTTACTGATGGCAGGCTTACCAGGTCTAAAATTTTTATATTTTGGTCGCCACTAAGTATTATACTAGTAAAATAATTATTTCTGTAGTTAATATTTACTGAAAGACGTTCTTTTCAGAAGTTTTTAGCGCCCCTTAATACTAAACTTCAACTTTTAGGATTCAGACAAATTTAATATAGCAGATTTATTTGGCTAAATGTACCCAAAATGCACTCCTACAGCGTCTACAAGCTCTAGAATCACTTCTAAGCCTGCTATTGAGCATCTGTTAGTGATGGCAGGCTTACCAGGTCTAAAATTATTATATTTTGGTCGTCACTAAGTATTATAGTAGTACAATAATTCTTGCTGGAGTTAATATTTTCTTAAAACCGTGCCTTTCAGACGTTTTAGCGCACCTTAATAATAAACTTGAACTTTTTGGATGCAGAAAAATTTAATATAACAGATTTATATGGCTAAATGAGCGCCAAATGCACTCCTACACCGTCTATAACCTCTACAATCAATTATAAGCCTGTTATTGAGCACCTGTTAGTGATGGCAGGCTTACAAGGTCCAAAATTATTATAGTTTGGTCGTCAATAGGTATCATAGGAGTACAACAATTATTTCGGTAATTAATATGTAATTAAAAACATGCTTTTCCGAAGTGTTAATGCACCTTAATACTTAATTATTAAACTTAAATTTTTTGGATGCAGAAAAATTTAACATAGCAGTTTTATATGGCTAAATGAGCTCCAAATGCACTCATACAGCGTGTAAAACCTCTACAATCAATTCTAGGTCTGTTATTGGGGATCTGTTAGTGATGGCACGTTTAGCAGGTCTAAAATTATTACATTTTGGGCGTCACTATGTATTATAGAAGTACAGTAATTACTCCTGTAGTTATTATATACTGAAAAACGTGTTTTCAGACGTTTTAGCGCACCTTAATACTAAATTTTAACTTTTTAGAAGCAGAAAAATTTAATATAGTAGATTTTTATGGCTGAATGAGCTCAAATTGCGCTCCTAAAGCGTCCACAATCTCAACAATCAATTCTAAGTCTTTTATTGAGCACCTGTTACTGATGGCAGGCTTACCAGGTCTAAAATTTTTATATTTTGGTCGCCACTAAGTATTATACTAGTAAAATAATTATTTCTGTAGTTAATATTTACTGAAAGACGTTCTTTTCAGAAGTCTTTAGCGCCCCTTAATACTAAACTTCAACTTTTAGGATTCAGACAAATTTAATATAGCAGATTTATTTGGCTAAATGTACCCAAAATGCACTCCTACAGCGTCTACAAGCTCTAGAATCACTTCTAAGCCTGCTATTGAGCATCTGTTAGTGATGGCAGGCTTACTAGGTCTAAAATTATTATATTTTGGTCGTCACTAAGTATTATAGTAGTACAATAATTCTTGCTGGAGTTAATATTTTCTTAAAACCGTGCCTTTCAGACGTTTTAGCGCACCTTAATAATAAACTTGAACTTTTTGGATGCAGAAAAATTTAATATAGCAGATTTATATGGCTAAATGAGCGCCAAATGCACTCCTACACCGTCTATAACCTCTACAATCAATTATAAGCCTGTTATTGAGCACCTGTTAGTGATGGCAGGCTTACAAGGTCCAAAATTATTATAGTTTGGTCGTCAATAGGTATCATAGGAGTACAACAATTATTTCGGTAATTAATATGTAATTAAAAACCTGCTTTTCCGAAGTGTTAATGCACCTTAATACTTAATTATTAAACTTAAATTTTTTGGATGCAGAAAAATTTAACATAGCAGTTTTATATGGCTAAATGAGCTCCAAATGCACTCATACAGCGTGTAAAACCTCTACAATCAATTCTAGGTCTGTTATTGGGGATCTGTTAGTGATGGCACGTTTAGCAGGTCTAAAATTATTACATTTTGGGCGTCACTATGTATTATAGAAGTACAGTAATTACTCCTGTAGTTATTATATACTGAAAAACGTGTTTTCAGACGTTTTAGCGCACCTTAATACTAAATTTTAACTTTTTAGAAGCAGAAAAATTTAATATAGTAGATTTTTATGGCTGAATGAGCTCAAATTGCGCTCCTAAAGCGTCCACAATCTCAACAATCAATTCTAAGTCTTTTATTGAGCACCTGTTACTGATGGCAGGCTTACCAGGTCTAAAATTTTTATATTTTGGTCGCCACTAAGTATTATACTAGTAAAATAATTATTTCTGTAGTTAATATTTACTGAAAGACGTTCTTTTCAGAAGTCTTTAGCGCCCCTTAATACTAAACTTCAACTTTTAGGATTCAGACAAATTTAATATAGCAGATTTATTTGGCTAAATGTACCCAAAATGCACTCCTACAGCGTCTACAAGCTCTAGAATCACTTCTAAGCCTGCTATTGAGCATCTGTTAGTGATGGCAGGCTTACCAGGTCTAAAATTATTATATTTTGGTCGTCACTAAGTATTATAGTAGTACAATAATTCTTGCTGGAGTTAATATTTTCTTAAAACCGTGCCTTTCAGACGTTTTAGCGCACCTTAATAAAAAACTTGAACTTTTTGGATGCAGAAAAATTTAATATAGCAGATTTATATGGCTAAATGAGCGCCAAATGCACTCCTACACCGTCTATAACCTCTACAATCAATTATAAGCCTGTTATTGAGCACCTGTTAGTGATGGCAGGCTTACAAGGTCCAAAATTATTATAGTTTGGTCGTCAATAGGTATCATAGGAGTACAACAATTATTGCGGTAATTAATATGTAATTAAAAACCTGCTTTTCCGAAGTGTTAATGCACCTTAATACTTAATTATTAAACTTAAATTTTTTGGATTCAGAAAAATTTAACATAGCAGTTTTATATGGCTAAATGAGCTCCAAATGCACTCATACAGCGTGTAAAACCTCTACAATCAATTCTAGGTCTGTTATTGGGGACCTGGTAGTGATGGCACGTTTAGCAGGTCTAAAATTATTACATTTTGGGCGTCACTATGTATTATAGAAGTACAGTAATTACTCCTGTAGTTATTATATACTGAAAAACGTGTTTTCAGACGTTTTAGCGCACCTTAATACTAAATTTTAACTTTTTAGAAGCAGAAAAATTTAATATAGTAGATTTTTGTGGCTGAATGAGCTCAAATTGCGCTCCTACAGCGTCCACAATCTCAACAATCAATTCTAAGTCTGTTATTGAGCACCTGTTACTGATGGCAGGCTTACCAGGTCTAAAATTTTTATATTTTGGTCGCCACTAAGTATTATACTAGTAAAATAATTATTTCTGTAGTTAATATTTACTGAAAGACGTTCTTTTCAGAAGTTTTTAGCGCCCCTTAATACTAAACTTCAACTTTTAGGATTCAGACAAATTTAATATAGCAGATTTATTTGGCTAAATGTACCCAAAATGCACTCCTACAGCGTCTACAAGCTCTAGAATCACTTCTAAGCCTGCTATTGAGCACCTGTTAGTGATGGCAGGCTTACCAGGTCTAAAATTATTATATTTTGGTCGTCACTAAGTATTATAGTAGTACAATAATTCTTGCTGGAGTTAATATTTTCTTAAAACCGTGCCTTTCAGACGTTTTAGCGCACCTTAATAATAAACTTGAACTTTTTGGATGCAGAAAAATTTAATATAACAGATTTATATGGCTAAATGAGCGCCAAATGCACTCCTACACCGTCTATAACCTCTACAATCAATTCTAAGCCTGTTATTGAGCACCTGTTAGTGATGGCAGGCTTACAAGGTCCAAAATTATTATAGTTTGGTCGTCAACAGGTATCATAGGAGTACAACAATTATTGCGGTAATTGATATGTAATTAAAAACCTGCTTTTCCGAAGTGTTAATGCACCTTAATACTTAATTATTAAACTTAAATTTTTTGGATGCAGAAAAATTTAACATAGAAGTTTTATATGGCTAAATGAGCTCCAAATGCACTCATACAGCGTGTAAAACCTCTACAATCAATTCTAGGTCTGTTATTGCTGACCTGTTAGTGATGGCACGTTTAGCAGGTCTAAAATTATTATAGTTTGGTCGTCAATAGGTATCATAGTAGTACAACAATTATTTCGGTAGTTAATATGTAGTTAAAAACCTACAGACCGATAACGCTACTAAATATAAGGTACAAAATATTCACTAACATCCTGGCAAGCAGAATACAAGTGCAAGCAGAAGCAGAAATCGAAAACTACAAATGCCGCTTTCGAAAGGGAATTTCCACAATAGAACAAATAAGCATAGTCAGACAAATTGCCCAAAAAACGTGGGAAATAAACATCGAAACACACCACCTTCTCATTGACTTGAAGATTGCATATGACAGTATCAAAAGGCAAAAACTATTCAAGGCAATGGAAGAGGTAGGAATACAAAAACACCTGATTAGACTAACGAAACTAACTATGGAGAGAGTAGAGAGAAAAGTAAGAATTCAAAATAGCTTATTGAACACCTTTAGTACGAACGCAGGACTCCGACAAGGAGACACCCTATCATGTGTATTATTTAACATAGCGTTAGAAAAAGTTGTTAGGAAGTCAGGAATTGAAACTTCAGGAAACATCTTTACCAAATCAACCCAATTGCTAGCCTATGCAGATGATATCAACATAATTGGCAGATCAGTAAAGAATATAAAAGAAACCTTCATACCTCTTGAAACCGCAGCAAAAGAAATGGGACTAAAAGTGAATGTAACTAAAACAAAATATATGTGTATAAATACACAAAAAGTGTAAGTGACAACCCACAAGAATTAGTGATAAATAACTACCATTTCGAAAAAGGTGAAGAATTCACATATTTAGGTACATTACTCACAAGTGACAATAACATGAGTGCGGAAATACAACGAAGAATAACAATAGCCAATAGAACATACTACGGAATGTCAAAACAGATACAATCTAACCAAATATCAAGGAGAACTAAACTCAAAATGTACAAAACGCTAATAAGACCGGTATTAACATACGGTGCCGAAACATGGACAATGTCAGTTAAAGATAAGAATGATTTGGGAATATTTAAAAGGAGAGTACTTAGAAAAATACTAAGGCCAATCTGTGAAAATGGAGAATGGAGACGACGCTACAACCATGAAATAAACACCACCTTTAAGGAGCCGAACATAGTCAATAACATTAAAGCAGCTAGGTTACAATGGATAGGACATATAATGCGACTAAATGAGAATGTACCACGCCGGAAAATATTCAGCAGCAACCCGCAAGGTAAAAGAACAGTTGGACGACCACGAAATAGGTACATTGATGAAATCACAGAAGACCTAAAAACACTAGGGATACGAAAATCGGAAGAAAAAGCGATAGAGAGGAAAGAATGGAAAACCATTGTCGAACAGGCCAAGGCCCACAACGGGCTGTAGTGCTGAGGATGATGATGATGAGGTATTATAGTAGTACAATGATTATTTCTGTAGTTAATATTTACTGAAAAACCTGCTTTTCAAAAGTTTTAGCGCACCTTAATACAAAACTTGCACTTTTTGGATGCAGAAAAATTTAATATAGCAGATTTATATGGCTAAATAAGCGCCAAATGCACTCCTACAGCGTCTACAACGTCTACAATCAATTCTAAGCCTATTATTGAGCACCTGTTAGTGATGGCAGGCTTACCAGGTCTAAAATCATTACATTTTGGTCGTCGCCAGGCATTATAGTACAATAATTATTTATGTAGTTAATATTTACTTAAAAACGTGCTTTTCAGACGTTGAAACGCACCTTAACACTAAACTATTGAACTTGAATTCTTTGGATGCAGAAGAATTTAATATAGCAGATTTACATGGCTAGCTGAGCGTCAAATGCACTCCTACAGCGTCTATAATCTCTACAATCACTTCGAAGCCTGTTATTGAGCAGCTGTTAGTGATGGCAGGCTTACCAGGTCTAAAATTATTACACTTCGGTCGTCGCCAGGCATTATAGTTGTACAATAATTATTTCTGTAGCTAATATTTACTGAAAAACGTGCTTTGCAGATGTTTTAACTTACCTTAATACTAGACTTGAACTTTTTGAATAGAGAATAATTTAATATAGCCGATTTTTATGGTTAAATTAGCGCCAAATACACTCCTATAGCTTCTACAACCTCTACAATCACTTCTAAGCCTGCTATTGAGCACCTGTTAGTGATGGCAGGCTTACGAGGTCTGAAACTATTACATTTAAGTCGTCGCGAGGCGTTATAGTAGTACAATAATTATTTCTGTAGTTAATATTTACTGAAAATGGTGTTTTTTTGACGTTTAGACGCACCTTAATACTAAACTATTAAATTTGAATTTTTTGGATGCAGAAGAATCTAATATAGCAGATTTATTTGGCTAGATAAGCTCCAAATACACTGCTACAGAGTCTAAAACCTCTACAATCAATTCTAAGCCTGTTGTTGAGCACTTGTTAGTGATGGCAGGCTTACCAGGTCTAAAATGATTACATTTCGGTCGTCGCCAGGCATTATAGTTGTACAATAATTATTTCTGTAGCTAATATTTACTTAAAAACGTGCTCTTCAGAGGTTTAAACGCACCTTAATACTAAACTAATGAACTTGAATTTTTTGGATGCAGAAGAATTTAATATAGCAGATTTATTTGACTAGATGAGCGCCAAATGCAATTCTGATGGCAGTCTTACTAGGTTTAATATTATTATATTTTGGTCGTACTAGGTATCATAGTAGTACAATAATTATTTATGTAGTTAATATTTACTGAAAAACGTGCTTTTCAGAAGTTTAAACGCACCTTAATACTAAACTATTTAATTTGAATTTTTTGGATGCAGAAGAATTTAATATAGCAGATTTATATGGCTAAATTAGCACCAAATGCACTCCTACAGCGTCTACAACCTCTACAATCACTTCTAAGCCTGTTATTGAGCACCTGTTAGTGATGGCAAGCTTACCAGGTCTAAAACTATTTCATTTAAGTCGTTGCGAAGCATTATAGTAGTACAATAATTATTTCTGTAGCTAATATTTACTTAAAAACGTGCTCTTCAGAGGTTTAAACGCACCTTAATACTAAACTAATAAATTTGAATTTTTTGGATGCAGAAGAATTTAATATAGCAGATTTATTTGACTAGATGAGCGCCAAATGCAATCCTGATGGCAGTCTTACCAGGTTTAATATTATTATATTTTGGTCGTACTAGATATCATAGTAGTACAATAATTATTTATGTAGTTAATATTTACTGAAAAACTTGCTTTTCAGAAGTTTAAATGCACCTTAATACTAAACTAATGAACTTGAATTTTTTGGATGTAGAAGTATTTAATATAGCAGATTTATTTGACTAGATGAGCGCCAAATGTAATCGTGATGGCAGTCTTACCAGGTTTAATATTATCATATTTTGGTCGTACTAGGTATCATAGTAGTACAATAATTATGTATGTAGTTAATATTTACTGAAAAACGTGCTTTTCAGAAGTTTAAACGCACCTTAATACTAAACTATTTAATTTGAATTTTTTGGATGCAGAAGAATTTAATATAGCAGATTTATATGGCTAAATTAGCACCAAATGCACTCCTACAGCGTCTACAACCTCTGCAATCAGTTCTAAGCCTGTTATTGAGCACCTGTTAGTGATGGCAGGCTTACCAGTCCTAAAATGATTATATTTAGGTCGTCACTAGGTATCATAGTATTACAATAATTATTTCTGTAGTTAATATTTACTGAAAAACGTGCTTTTCAAACGTTTTAACGCACCTTAGTACTAAAATAATAAACGTGAGTTTTTTGGATGCAGAAAAATGTAATATAGTAGGTTTTGTGGCTATATGAGCTCGAAATTCACTCATACAGAGTGTAAGCCCTCTACAATCAATCCTAAGTCAGTTATTACGCACTTGTTAGTGATAGAACGCTTAGAAGGGTTAACATTTTTATATTTTTATCAACACTAGGTATTATATTAGTAAAATAATTATTTCTGTAGTCAATATTTACTGAAAAAGATGCTTTTCAGACGTTTGAGCTCACCTTAATACAAAACTTGAAGTCTTTGGATGCAGAAATACTTAATATACTAGATTTATATGGTTAAATGAGCTCCAAATGCACTGCTACAGAGTCTAAAACCTCTACAATCAATTCTAAGCCTGTTGTTGAGCACTTGTTAGTGATGGCAGGCTTACCAGGTCTAAAATGATTACATTTCGGTCGTCACCAGGCATTATAGTTGTACAATAATTATTTCTGTAGCTAATATTTACTTAAAAACGTGCTCTTCAGAGGTTTAAACGCACCTTAATACTAAACTAATGAACTTGAATTTTTTGGATGCAGAAGAATTTAATATAGCAGATTTATTTGACTCGATGAGCGCCAAATGCAATCCTGATGGCAGTCTTACCAGGTTTAATATTATTATATTTTGGTCGTACTAGGTATCATAGTAGTACAATAATTATTTATGTAGTTAATATTTACTGAAAAACGTGCTTTTCAGAAGTTTAAATGCACCTTAATACTAAACTAATGAACTTGAATTTTTTGGATGTAGAAGTATTTAATATAGCAGATTTATTTGACTAGATGAGCGCCAAATGCAATCGTGATGGCAGTCTTACCAGGTTTAATATTATCATATTTTGGTCGTACTAGGTATCATAGTAGTACAATAATTATGTATAATAATAATAATAATAATAATTTATTCACCTATTACATACACTAAATTAGTACAAGGTATAGTCGGTCGTATAATGTGTAAGAACATGCCTGCATTATTACAAATTTAAAAATTCATCTATATTATATAGTGAAGAAGTACTTAAGTATCTACTTACAGCGGTCTTATATTTATGTAAGTGTGAAATTCTTTTTATTTTATTGGGCAATTTATTAAATAACCGAATCATATTGACGGTATGGCTTCTTGATGTTGAGTCTAATCTGTGACTGGGAATTGCAATATTTAAGTGACGAACATTATAATGATTTGGGTCATTACCAGAAAAATAATTCCAATTTTTTTTAACATATAAAACACAATTTAAAATATAGAGTGCCGTGACCGTCAATATGTTTTTTAGGCGGAATGTCTCCCTGCAGCTGTGGTTAAACGGCAACCAATGCATCTTGCGAATTATGTATGTAGTTAATATTTACTGAAAAACGTGCTTTTCAGAAGTTTAAACGCACCTTAATACTAAACTATTTAATTTGAATTTTTTGGATGCAGAAGAATTTAATATAGCAGATTTATATGGCTAAATTAGCACCAAATGCACTCCTACAGCGTCTACAACCTCTGCAATCAGTTCTAAGCCTGTTATTGAGCACCTGTTAGTGATGGCAGGCTTACCAGTCCTAAAATGATTATATTTAGGTCGTCACTAGGTATCATAGTATTACAATAATTATTTCTGTAGTTAATATTTACTGAAAAACGTGCTTTTCAAACGTTTTAACGCACCTTAGTACTAAAATAATAAACGTGAGTTTTTTGGATGCAGAAAAATGTAATATAGTAGGTTTTGTGGCTATATGAGCTCGAAATTCACTCATACAGAGTGTAAGCCCTCTACAATCAATCCTAAGTCAGTTATTACGCACTTGTTAGTGATAGAACGCTTAGAAGGGTTAACATTTTTATATTTTTATCAACACTAGGTATTATATTAGTAAAATAATTATTTCTGTAGTCAATATTTACTGAAAAAGATGCTTTTCAGACGTTTGAGCTCACCTTAATACAAAACTTGAAGTCTTTGGATGCAGAAATACTTAATATACTAGATTTATATGGTTAAATGAGCTCCAAATGCACTGCTACAGAGTCTAAAACCTCTACAATCAATTCTAAGCCTGTTGTTGAGCACTTGTTAGTGATGGCAGGCTTACCAGGTCTAAAATGATTACATTTCGGTCGTCACCAGGCATTATAGTTGTACAATAATTATTTCTGTAGCTAATATTTACTTAAAAACGTGCTCTTCAGAGGTTTAAACGCACCTTAATACTAAACTAATGAACTTGAATTTTTTGGATGCAGAAGAATTTAATATAGCAGATTTATTTGACTCGATGAGCGCCAAATGCAATCCTGATGGCAGTCTTACCAGGTTTAATATTATTATATTTTGGTCGTACTAGGTATCATAGTAGTACAATAATTATTTATGTAGTTAATATTTACTGAAAAACGTGCTTTTCAGAAGTTTAAATGCACCTTAATACTAAACTAATGAACTTGAATTTTTTGGATGTAGAAGTATTTAATATAGCAGATTTATTTGACTAGATGAGCGCCAAATGCAATCGTGATGGCAGTCTTACCAGGTTTAATATTATCATATTTTGGTCGTACTAGGTATCATAGTAGTACAATAATTATGTATAATAATAATAATAATAATAATTTATTCACCTATTACATACACTAAATTAGTACAAGGTATAGTCGGTCGTATAATGTGTAAGAACATGCCTGCATTATTACAAATTTAAAAATTCATCTATATTATATAGTGAAGAAGTACTTAAGTATCTACTTACAGCGGTCTTATATTTATGTAAGTGTGAAATTCTTTTTATTTTATTGGGCAATTTATTAAATAACCGAATCATATTGACGGTATGGCTTCTTGATGTTGAGTCTAATCTGTGACTGGGAATTGCAATATTTAAGTGACGAACATTATAATGATTTGGGTCATTACCAGAAAAATAATTCCAATTTTTTTTAACATATAAAACACAATTTAAAATATAGAGTGCCGTGACCGTCAATATGTTTTTTAGGCGGAATGTCTCCCTGCAGCTGTGGTTAAACGGCAACCAATGCATCTTGCGAATTATGTATGTAGTTAATATTTACTGAAAAACGTGCTTTTCAGAAGTTTAAACGCACCTTAATACTAAACTATTTAATTTGAATTTTTTGGATGCAGAAGAATTTAATATAGCAGATTTATATGGCTAAATGAGCTCCAAATGCACTGCTACAGAGTCTAAAACCTCTACAATCAATTCTAAGCCTGTTGTTGAGCACTTGTTAGTGATGGCAGGCTTACCAGGTCTAAAATGATTACATTTCGGTCGTCACCAGGCATTATAGTTGTACAATAATTATTTCTGTAGCTAATATTTACTTAAAAACGTGCTCTTCAGAGGTTTAAACGCACCTTAATACTAAACTAATGAACTTGAATTTTTTGGATGCAGAAGAATTTAATATAGCAGATTTATTTGACTCGATGAGCGCCAAATGCAATCCTGATGGCAGTCTTACCAGGTTTAATATTATTATATTTTGGTCGTACTAGGTATCATAGTAGTACAATAATTATTTATGTAGTTAATATTTACTGAAAACCTTGCTTTTCAGAAGTTTAAACGCACCTTAATACTAAACTATTTAATTTGAATTTTTTAGATGCAGAAGAATTTAATACAGCAGATTTATATGGCTAAATTACCACCAAATGCACTCCTACAGCGTCTACAACCGCTACAATTAATTCTAAGCATGTTATTAAGCATTTGTTAGTGATAGCACGTTTAAAAGGGTTAAAATTATTATATTTTTATCAACACTAGGTATTATAGTAGTACAATAATTACTTCTGTAGTCAATATTTAACGAAAAACGTGCTTGTCAGATGTTTTAGCGCACCTTAATAAAAAACTTGAAGTTTTTTGATGCAGAAAAATTTAGTATAGGAAATTTATATAGCTAAATTAACGCCAAATGCCCTCCTACAGCGTCTACAACCTCTACAATCAATTCTAAGCCTGTTATTGAGCACGTGTTAGTGATGGCAAGCTTACCAGGTCTAAAATTATTGCATTTAAGTCGTCGCGAGGCATTATAGTAGTACAATAAATATTTCTGTAGTTAGTATTTACTGAAAAACGTGCTTTTCAGACGTTTAAACGCACCTCCATAATAAACTATTAACCTGAAATTTTTTGGATGCAGAAGAATCTAATATAGCAAAATTATTTTGCTAGATGAGCGCCAAATGCACTCCTACTGCGCCTACAACTTCTACAATCAATTCTAAGCCTGTTATTGAGGACCTGTTAGTGATGGCAGGCTTGCCAGTGCTAAAATTTTTAAATTTAATATTTACTGAAAAACGTGATTTTGAAACATTTTAACGCACCTTAGTGCTAAACTACTAAACTTGAATTTTTTGGATTACGTAGAATTTAATATAGCAGATTTATATGGCTAGATGAGCGCCAAATGCAGACCTACAGCATCTAGAACTTCTACAATCAATTATAAGCCTGCTATTGAGCACCTGTTAGTGATGGCAGGCTTACCAGTTCTAAAATTATTATATTTTGTGTGTCACTAGGTATCATAGTAGTACAACAATGATTTCTGTAATTAATATTTACTGAAAAACGTGCTTTTCATACGTTTTAAGGCACCTTAGTACTAAACTACTAATCTTGAATTTTATGGATGCAGAAGAATTTAATATAGCAGATTTAGATGGCTAGATAAGCGCCAAATGCAGACCTACAGCGTCTACAACCACTACAATCAATTCTAAGCCTGTTATTGAGCACCAGTTAGTGATGGCAGGCTTACCAGGTCTAATATCATTATATTTTGGTTGTCACTAGGTATCATAGTAGTACAATAATTATTTCTGTAGCTAATAGTTACTGAAAACGATTTTTTCAGACGTTTAAACGCACCTTAATACTAAACCATTAAACTTGAATTTTATGGATGCAGATGAATTTAATATAGCAGATTTATATGGCTAGATAAGCGCCAAATGCAGCCCTACAGCGTCTACAACCTCTACAATCAATTCTAAGCCTGTTATTGAGCACCTGTTGGTGATGGTAGGATTACCAAGTCTAAAATTATTACATCTTCGTCGTCGCCAGACATTATAGTACTACAATAATTATTTCTTTAGTTAATATTTACTGAAACGCGTGATTATCAAACGTTTTATGGCACCTTAGTGCTAAACTATTAAACTTAAATTTTTTGGATGCAGAAGAATCTAATATAGCACAATTATTTGGCTAGATGAGCGCCAAATGTAGCCCTACAACATCTAGAATTATATAATCAATTATAAGCATGTTATTGATCACCTGTTAGTGATGGCAGGCTTACCAGTTCAAAAATTATTAAATTTTGGTCGTCACTAGGTATAATAGCAGTACAACAATTATTTCTGTATATAATATTTACTGATAAACGTGCTTTTCAAACGTTTTAACGCACCTTAGTGCTAAACTACTAAACTTGAATTTTATGGATGCAGAAGAATTTAATATAGCACATTTATATGGCTAGATGAGCGCCAAATGCAGTCCTACAGCATCTAGAACTTCTACATTCAATTATAAGCCTATTATTGAGCACCTGTTAGTGATGGCAGGCTTACCAGGTCTAATATTATTATATTTTGGTTGTCACTAGGTATCATGGTAGTACAATAATTATTTCTGTTAGCTAATATTTACTGAAAAACGAGATTTTCAGACGTTTAAACGCACCTTAATACTAAACTATGAAACTTAAAATTTTTGGATGCAGAAGAAACTAATATAGCACAATTATTTGGCTAGATGAGCGCCAACTGCAGCCCTACAGCATCTAGAACTTTTACAATCAATTATAAGCCTGTTATTGAGCACCTCTTAGTGATGGCAGGCTTACCTGTTCTAAAATTATTAAATTTTGGTCGTCGATAGACATTATAGTAGTGCAATAATTATTTCTGCAGTTAATATTTACTGAAAAACGTGATTTTGAAACATTTTAACGCACCTAGTGCTAAACTACTAATCTTGATTTTTATGGATGCAGAAGAATTTAATATAGTAGATTTATTAGGCTAGATAAGCGCCAAATGCAGACCTACAGCGTCTACAACCACTACAATCAATTCTAAACCTGTTATTGATCACCAGTTAGTGATGGCAGGCTTACCAGGTGTAAAATTATTACATTTAAGTCGTCACCAGGTATTATAGTAGTAAAATAATTATTTCTGTAGTTAACATTTACTGAGAAACCTGCTTTTCAGACGTCCTAGCCCACCTCAATACCAAACTTGAGCTTTTGAATGCAGAAAAATTTAATATAGCAATATTATATACTATCTACGTCACCAGGCATTATAGTAGTAGGTACAATAAATATTTCTGTAGTTAATATTTACTGAAAAACGTGCTTTTCAGACGTTTAAACGCACCTTAAAACCAAACTATTAAACTTGAATTTTTTGGATGCAGAAGAATTTAATATACAAGATTTATATCTCTAGATGAACGCCAAATGCACTCCTACAGCGTCTACAACCTCTACAAGCAATTCTCAGCCTGTTATTGAGCACCTGTTAGTAATCGCAGGCTTACCAAATCTAAAATTATTATATTTTTGTCGTCACTAGGTATCATAGTAGTACAACAATATTGCTGTAATTAATATTTACTGAAAAACGTGATTTTCAAACATTTTAACGTACTTTAGTGCTAAACTAATAAACTTGAATTTTTTGGATAGAGAAGAATTTAATATAGCAGACTTATTTCGCTAGATGAACGCCAAATGCACTCCTACAGCGTCTACAACCTCTACAATCAATTCTAAGCCTGTTATTGAGCTCCTGTTTGTGATGGCAGGATTGCCAGGTCTAAAATTATTGCATTTTGGTCGTCGCCAGGCATTACAGTAGTACAATATTTATTTTTGTAGTTAATATTTACTGAAAAACGTGCTTTTCAGACGTTTTAGCGCACCTTAATACCAAACTTCAACTTTTTGGATGCAAGAAAATTTAATATAGCAGATTTATTTGGCTAGATGAGCTCCAAATGCACTCCTACAGCGTCTACAGCATCTATTATGAATTCTCAGCCTGTTATTGAGCATTTGTTAGTGATGGCAGGCTTACCAAGTCTAAAATTATTATATTTTGGTCGTCACTAGTTATCATAATAGTACAACAATATTTCTGTAATTAATATTTACTGAAAAACGTTCTTTTCATACGTTTTAACGCACCTTACTACTAAACTACTGAACTTAAATACTTGGATGGAGAAGAATTTAATATACAAGATTTATATCTCTAGATGAACGCCAAATGCACTCCTACAGCGTCTACAACCTCTACAAGCAATTCTAAGCTTGTTATTGAGCTCCTGTTTGTGATGGCAGGATTGCCAGGTCTAAAATTATTGCATTTTTGTCGTCGCCAGGCATTACAGTAGTACAATAATTATTTCTGTAGTTAATATTTACTGAAAAACCTGCTTTTCAGACGTTTTAGAGCACCTTAATACTAAACTTGAACTTTTTGGATGCAAAAATTTTAATATAGCAAATCTATTTGGATAGACGAGCGCCAAATGCACTCCTACAGCGTCTACAGCATCTATTATTAATTCTCAGCCTGTTATTGAGCACCTGTTAGTGATGGCAGGCTTACCAAGTCTAAAATTATTATATTTTGGTCGTCAGTAGGTATCATAGTAGTACAACAATATTTCTGTAATTAATAATTACTGAAAAACGTGCTTTTCAAACGTTTTAACGCACCTTACTACTAAACTACTAAACTTGAATTTTTTGGATGGAGAAGAATTTAATATAGCAGATTTCTATCGCTATATGAACGCCAAATGCACACCTACAGCGTCTGCAAGCTCTGCAACCAATTCTGAGCCTGTTATTGAGCACCTGTTGGTAATGGCAGGATTACCAGGTGTAAAATTATTGCATTTTGGTCGTCGCCAGGCATTACAGTAGTACAACAATTATTTCTGTAGTTAATATTTACTGAAAAACGTGCTTTTCAGACGTTTTAACGCACCTTAGTACTAAACTATTAAACTTGAATTTTTTGGAGGGAGAAGAATTTAATATAGCAGATTTGTATCGCTAGATGAGCGCCAAATGCACTCCTACAGGGTCTACAACCTCTACAATAAATTCTAAGATTGTTATTGAGCACCTGTTAGTGATGGCAGGATTACCAGGTCTATATTCTTTGATAGTACTAAACTACTAAGCTTGAATATTTTTGACGGGGAAGAATTTAATATAGTGGATTTATATTGCTAGATGAACGCCAAATGCACTCCTACAGCGTCTACTGCCTCTAAATCAATTCTAAGGCTGTTATTGATCACCTGTTAGTGACGGCAGGATTACTAACTCTAAAATTATTACATTAGGTCGTCGCCAGGCATTATAGTAGTACAATAATTATTTCTGTAGTAAATATTTACTGAAAACCGTGCTTTTCAGACGTTTAAACGCACCTGAATACTAAACTATTGAACTTGAATTTTTTGCATGGAGGAGAATTTTATATAGC
The DNA here is from genome assembly GCA_940337035.1 of Agriotes lineatus. Lineage (NCBI taxonomy): Eukaryota > Metazoa > Arthropoda > Insecta > Coleoptera > Elateridae > Agriotes > Agriotes lineatus. The sequence continues at coordinate 12,581 of CALNHX010008391.1, read as the reverse complement.
GACGTTTTAACGCACCTTAGTACTAAACTTGAAATTTTTGGAAGCAAAAAAATTTAATATAGCAGATTTATAAGGCTAAATAAGCGCCAAATGCACTCCTACAGTGTCTACAACCTCTGTTATCAATTCTCAGCGTGTTATTGAGCACTTTTTAGTGATGGCAGGCTTACCAAATATAAATTTATGATATTTTGGTCGTCACTAGGTATCATACTAGTACAACAATATTTCTGTAATTAATAATTACTAAAAAACATGCTTTTCAAACATTTTAACGCACCTTAATACTAAACTTCTAAACTTGAATTTTTTGGATGGAAAAGAATTTAATATAGCAGATTTATATCGCTAGATGAACGCCAAATGCACTTCTACAGCATCTACAACCTCTACATTCAATTCTATGCCTGTTATTGAGCACCTGTTAGTGATTGCAATCTTACCAGGTCGAACATGATTATATTTTTGCCGTCACTAGGTATCATAGTATTGCAACAATTAGTTATGTTATTAATATTTACAGAAAAACTTGCTTTTCAGACGTTTAAACACACCTCAATAACAAACTATTGAACTTTAATTTTTTGGAAGCAGAAGAATTTAATATAACAGATTTATATGGCTACAAGGGCGCCAAATGCACTCCTACAGCGCCTACAACCTCTACAATTAATTCTAAGCCTATTATTGAGCACTTGTTATTGATGGCAGGCTTACCAGTTCGAAAATTATTATATTTTGGTGGTCACTAGGTATCATAGTAGTACAACAATATTTCTGTAATTAATAATTACTGAAAAATGTGTTTTTCAAATATTTTAACGCACCTTAATACTAAACTACTAAACTGGAATTTTTTGGATGGAGAAGAATTTAATATAGCAGATTTATATCGCTAGATGAACGCCAAATGCACTCCTACAGCTTCTACAACCTCTACAAGCAATTCTAAGCCTGTTATTGAGCACCTGTTATTGATGGCAGGCTTACCAGTTCTAAAATTATTACATTTTGGTCGTCGCCAGGCATTATAGTAGTACAATAATTATTTCTGTAGTTAATATATACTGAAAGACGTGCTTTTAAGACGTTTAAACGCACCTTAATACTAAACTATTAAACTTAAACTTTTTGGATGCAGAAGAATTTAATATAGCAGATTTATTTGGCTAGATGAGCCCCAAATTCACTTCTATAGCATCTACAACCTCTACAATCAATTCTATGCCGGCTTTGAGCACGTGTTAGTGATGGCAGGGTTACCAGGTCTAAAATTATTACATTTTGGTCGTCGCCAGACATTATAGTAGCACAATAAGTATTTCAGTAGTTAATATTTACTGAAAGACGTGCTTTTCAGACGTTTATAGGCACCTTAATCCTAAACTATTAAACTTAAATTTTTTGGATGCAGAAGAATTTAATATAACAGATTTATATGGCTACAAGAGCGCCAAATGCACTCCTACAGCGTCTACAACCTCTACAATCAATTCTATGCCTGTTATTGAGCACTAGTTAGTGATGGCAATCTTACCAGGTCTAATATGATTATATTTTTGCCGTCACAAGGTATCATAATAGTACAACAATATTTCTGTAATTAATATTTACTGAAAAACGTGTTTTTCAAACGTTTTAACGCACCTTAGTACTAAACTACTAAACTTGAATTTTTTGGAGGGAGAATAATTTAATATAGGAGATTTGTATCGCTATATGAGCGCCAAATGCAGTCCTACGGCGTCTACAACCTCTACAATCAATTCTAAGCTTGTTATTGAGCACCTGTTTGTGATGGCAGGCTAACCAAGCCTAAAATGATTATATTTTGGTGGTCACTAGGTATTATAATAGTACAACAATATTTCTGTAATTAATATTTACTGAAAAACGTGTTTTTCAAACGTTTTAACGCACCTTAGTACTAAACTATTAAACTTGAATTTTTTGGAGGGAGAAGAATTTAATATAGCAGATTTGTATCGCTAGATGAGCGCCAAATGCACTCCTACAGGGTCTACAACCTCTACAATAAATTCTAAGATTGTTATTGAGCACCAGTTAGTGATGGCAGGATTACCAGGTCTAAAATTATTACATTTTGGTCGTCGCCAGGCATTATAGTAGTACAATAATTATTTCTATAGTTAATATTTACTGAAAAACCTGCTTTTCAGATGTTTAAACGCACCTTAATACTAAATTATTAACCTTGAATTTTTTGGATGCATGAGAATTTTATATAGCAGATTTATTTTGCTAGATGAGCCCCACATGCACTCCTACAGCGTCGAGAACCTCTACAATCAATTTGAAGCATGTTATTGAGCACCTGTTAGTGATGGCAGGGTAATAGGTCTAAAATTATTACAGTTTGGGCGTCGCCAGATATTATAGTAGCACAATAAGTATTTCAGTAGTTAATATTTACTGAAAGACGTGCATTTCAGACGTTTAAAGGCGCCTTAATACTAAACTATTGAACTTAAATTTTTTGGAAGCAGAAAAATTTAATATAACAGCTTTATATGGCTACAGGAGCGCCAAATGCACTCCTGCAGCGTCTACAACGTCTACAATCAATTCTAAGCCTGTTATTGAGCACCTGTTAGTGATGGTAGGATTACCAGGTCTAAAATTATTACATTAGGTCGTCGCCAGGCATTATAGTAGAACAATAATTATTTCTGTAATTAATATTTACTAAAAACCGTGTTTTTCAGACATTTAAACGCACCTTAATACTAAACTATTAAACTTGAAATTTTGAATGCAGGAGAATTTTATATAGCAGATTTATTTCGCTAGATGAGCCCCACATGCACTCCTACAGCGTCTAGAACCTCTACAATCAATTCGAAGCCTGTTATTGAGCACCTGTTAGTAATGGCAGGGTAATAGGTCTAAAATTATTACAGTTTGGGCGTCGCCAGATATTATAGTAGCACAATAAGTATTTCAGTAGTTAATATTTACTGAAAGACGTGCTTTTCAGACGTTTAAACGCGCCTTAATACTAAACTATTGAACTTAAATTTTTTGAAAGCAGAAAAATTTAATAAAACAGATTTATATGGCAACATGAGCGCCAAATGCACTCCTACGGCGTCTACAAGCTCTACAATCAATTCTATGCCTGTTATTGAGCACCTGTTAGTGATGGCAATCTCACCAGGTCTAAAATGATTATATTTTTGTCGTCACTTGAGCACCTGTTAGTAATATCAGGCTTACAATATCTAAAATTATTATATTTTAATCGTCACTAGGTATCATAGTAGTACAACAATATTTCTGTAATTAATAATTACTGAAAAACGTGCTTTTCAAACATTTTAAAGCACCTTAGTACTAAACTACTAAAGTTGAATTTTTTGGATGTAGAAGAATTTAATATAGCATATTTATATCGCCAGATGAACTCCAAATGCACCCCTACAGCGTCCACCACCTCTACAATCAGTTCTAAGACTGTTCTTGAGCACCTTTCTAGTGATGGCAGGATTACCAGGTCTAAAATTATTATATTTTGGTCGTCGCCAGGCATTATAGTAGTACAGCAATTATTTGTGTAGTTAATATTTACTGAAAAACGTGCTTTTCAGACGTTTAAACGCACCTTAAAACCAAACTATAAAACTTGAATTTTTTGGATGCAGAAGAATTTAATATAACAGATTTATTTGGCTAGATGAGCGCCAAATGCACTCTTACAGCGTCTACAGCACCTATTATTAATTATCAGCCTGTTATTGAGCACCTGTTAGTGGTGGCAGGCTTACCAAGTCTAAAATTATTATATTTTGTCGTCACTAGGTATCATAGTGGTACAACAATATTTCTGTAATTAATATTAACTGAAAAACGTGCTTTTCAAACGTTTTAACGCACCTTACTACTAAACTACTAAACTTAAATTTTTTGGATGCAGAAGAATTTAATATAACAGATTTATTTGGCTAGATGAGCGTCAAATGCACTCCTACAGTGTCTACAACCTCTAAAATCAATTCTAAGCCTGTTATTGAGCACGTGCTAGTGATTGCAGGCTTACCAGGTCTAAAAGTATTACAGTTAAGTCGTCACCAAACATTACAGTAGTACAATAATTATTTCTGTATTTAATATTTACTGCAAAACGTGCTTTTTCGACGTTTTAGCGCACCTTAATACTAAACTTTAACTTTTTGAATGCAAAAAAATTTTATATAGCAGATGTATTTGGCTAGATGAGCGCCAAATGCACTCCTACAGCGTCTACAACATCTATTATCGATTCTTAGCCTGTTATTATGCACCTGTTAGTGATGGTAGGCTTACCAAGTCTAAAATTATTATATTTTGGTCGTCACTAGGTATCATAGTAGTACAATAACTATTTCTATAGTTAATATTTACAGAAAAACGTGCTTTTCAGACGTTTTATCTCATATTAATACAAAACTTGAACTTTATGGATGCAAAAAAATTTAATACAGCAGATTTATTTGTCTAGATGAGCGCCAAATTCACTCCTGCAGCGTCTACAACATCTATTATCAATTCTCTGCCTGCTATTGAGCACCTGTTAGTGATGACAGGCTTACCAAGTCTAAAATTATTATATTTTGGTCGTCACTAGATATCATAGTAGTACAACAATATTTCTGTAATTAATATTTACTGAAAAACGTGCTTTTCAAAAGTTTTAACGCACCTTACTACTAAACTACTAAACTTAAATTTTTTGGATGGAGAAGAATTTAAAATAGCAGATTTATATCGCTAGATGAACGCCAAATGTACTCCTACAGCGTCTACAACCTCTACAATCAATTCTAAGCCTGTTATTGAGCACCTGTAAATGATGGCAGGCTTACCAAGTCTAAAATTACAAGTGGCAAAAAATATTTAATTTCATTAAATTCATTTTTATTTCAAGTAGATAACATGTTGAACAGCCCTCGTATGTGTTGTAAAGTTATTTTAGAGGTAAAAATTATAATGACTCAAAACTGATGTGCCCGAACTAATCTATAAATTGTTACCGTGTACTTATTAGCACATAATTAACGTTTAAAACTATTTTAAAAATTTAAATTTCGTCTAGCAAATTACAGAAAATCGTTTTTATACTTTTTTTTCTCGATAACGGTTGCAGATACGAAAAAACTGCAAGAGAACAAAAAGATTCTAAACAAAACAGAAAACTCAATTTGTATTTTAGAATCTAACAGTGGCGCACCGCAAAAAAGTTCATGGGGAGAAAAGGAAGCATGACCCCTGAAAAAATATCTCCCTGTAGATTCTCACAACCATGCTCAATGATGTAAGCCCTGCAGCGTAACCTGTATTCCAAATTTGAGCTAAATATCTCAAAAACTGCAGGAGCTATAAAGGAAAAAGTTAAAAGTTAAAAAAAAATTGACCGGAAGTCGACTTCGGAAAAGAAATCCGATTTTCGGTTTCTATATATTTTTGGAATCTACTCTGCAAGCTGAGTCAAATGATATATATCTCGTCGTCCTAAAATATATCTCCATTTTCTTGCTTCTCAGTTAATAATAAGTTAATTATATTATGGTCGTCACTAGGTATTATAGTAGTACAACAATATTTCTGTAATTAATATTTACTGAAAAGCGTGCTTTTCATACGTTTTAACGCACCTTACTACTAAACTACTAAACTTAAATACTTGGATGGAGAAGAATTTAATATAGCAGATTTATATCGCTAGATGAACGCCTAATGTACTCCTACAGCGTCTACAACTTCTACAATCTATTCTAAGCCTGTTATTGAGCACCTGTTAGTGATGGCAGGCTTACCAGTTCTAAAATTATTATATTTTTGTCGTCACTAGGTATCATAGTAGTACAACAATTATTTCTGTAATTAATATTTACTGAAAAACGTGATTTTCAAACGTTTTAACGCACCTTAGTACTAAACTACTAAACTTGAATTTTTTGGATGGAGAAGAGTTTAATATAGCAGATTTATATCGCTAGATGAACGCCAAATGTACTCCTACAGCGTCTACAACCTCTACAATCAATTCTAAACCTGTTATTGAGCACCTGCTAGTGATGGCAGGCTTACCAAGTCTAAAATTATTATATTTTGGTCGTCACTAGGTATCATAGTAGTACAACAATATTTCTGTAATTAATATTTACTGAAAAACGTGCTTTTCATACGTTTTAACGCACCTTACTACTAAACTACTAAACTTAAATACTTGGATGGAGAAGAATTTAATATAGCAGATTTATCTCTCTAGATGAACGCCAAATGCACTCCTACAGCGTCTACAACCTCTACAAGCAATTCTAAGCCTGTTATTGAGCTCCTGTTTGTGATGGCAGGATTGCCAGGTCTAAAATTATGGCATTTTGGTTATCGCCAGGCATTACAGTAGTACAATAATTATTTATGTAGTTAATATTTACTGAAAAAAGGGCTTTTTAGACGTTTTAGCGCACCTTAATACTAAACTTGAACTTTTTGGATGCAAAAAAATTTAATATAGCAGATCTATTTGGATAGATGTGCGCCAATTGCACTCCTACAGCGTCTACAGTATCTATTATTAATTCTCAGCCTGTTATTGAGCACCTGTTAGTGATGGCAGGCTTACCAAGTCTAAAATTATTATATTTTGATCGTCACTAGGTATCATAGTAGTACAACAACATTTCTGTAGTTAATAATTACTGAAAAACGCACCTTACTACTAAACTACTAAACTTGAATTTTTTGGATGGAGAAGAATTTAATATACCAGATTTATATCGCTAGATGAACGCCAAATGCACTCCTACAGCGTCTACAACCTCTACAATAAATTCTAAGTCTGTTATTGAGCACCTGTTAGTGATGGCAGGCTTACCAAATATAAATTTATGATATTTTGGTCGTCACTAGGTATCATAGTAGTACAACAATATTTCTGTAATTAATAATTACTGAAAAACATGCTTTTCAAACATTTTAACGCACCTTAATACTAAACTTCTAAACTTGAATTTTTTGGATGGAAAAGAATTTAATATAGCAGATTTATAAGGCTAAATAAGCGCCAAATGCACTCCTACAGTGTCTACAACCTCTGTTATCAATTCTCAGCGTGTTATTGAGCACTTTTTAGTGATGGCAGGCTTACCAAATATAAATTTATGATATTTTGGTCGTCACTAGGTATCATAGTAGTACAACAATATTTCTGTAATTAATAATTACTGAAAAACATGCTTTTCAAACATTTTAACGCACCTTAATACTAAACTTCTAAACTTGAATTTTTTGGATGGAAAAGAATTTAATATAGCAGATTTATATCGCTAGATGAACGCCAAAAGCACTTCTACAGCATCTACAACCTCTACATTCAATTCTATGCCTGTTATTGAGCACCTGTTAGTGATTGCAATCTTACCAGGTCGAACATGATTATATTTCTGCCGTCACTAGGTATCTTAGTATTGCAACAATTAGTTATGTTATTAATATTTACTGAAAAACTTGCTTTTCAGACGTTTAAACGCACCTCAATAACAAACTATTGAACTTAAATTTTTTGGATGCAGAAGGATTTAATATAACAGATTTATATGGCTACAAGGGCGCCAAATGCACTCCTACAGCGCCTACAACCTCTACAATTAATTCTAAGCCTTTTATTGAGCACCTGTTATTGATGGCAGGCTTACCAGTTCTAAAATTATTATATTTTGGTGGTCACTAGGTATCATAGTAGTACAACAATATTTCTGTAATTAATAATTACTGAAAAACGTGCTTTTCAAATATTTTAACGCACCTTAATACTAAACTACTAAACTGGAATTTTTTGGATGGAGAAGAATTTAATATAGCAAATTTATTTGGCTAGATGAGCCCCAAATTCACTTCTACAGCATCTACAACCTCTACAATCAATTCTAAGCCTGTTTTGAGCACGTGTTAGTGATGGCAGGGTTACCAGGTCTAAAATTATTACATTTTGGTCGTCGCCAGACATTATAGTAGGACAATAAGTATTTCAGTAGTTAATATTTACTGAAAGACGTGCTTTTCAGACGTTTAAAGGCACCTTAATGCTAAACTATTAAACTTAAATTTTTTGGATGCAGAAGAATTTAATATAACAGATTTATATGGCTACAAGAGCGCCAAATGCACTCCTACAGCGCCTACAACCTCTACAATCAATTCTATGCCTGTTATTGAGCACTAGTTAGTGATGGCAATCTTACCAGGTCTAATATGATTATATTTTTGCCGTCACAAGGTATCATAGTAGTACAACAATTATTTATGTAATTAATATTTACTGAAAAACGTGCTTTTCAGACGTTTAAACGCACATTAATAACAAACTATTTAATTTGAATTTTTTGGATGCAGAAGAATTTAATATAGCAGATTTATTTGGCTAGTTGAATGCCAAATGCACTCCTACAGCGTCTACAACCTCTAGAATAAATTCTAAGCCTTTATTGAGCACCTGTTAGTGATGGCAGGATTACCAGGTCTAAAATTATTACATTTTGGTCGTCGCCAGGCATTATAGTAGTACAATAATTATTTCTGTAGTTAATATTTACTGAAAAACGTGCTTTGCATACGTTTTAACGCATCTTAGTCTTAAACTAGAACTTTTTGGATGAAAAAAAAATTAAGATAGCAGATTTATAAGGCTAAATAAGCGCCGAATGCACCCCTAAAGCGCCTACAAACTCTAAAATTAATTCTAAGCCTATTATTGAGCACCTGTTACTGATGGCAGGCTTACCAGTTCTAAAATTATTATAGTTTGGTCGTCACTAGGTATCATAGTAGTACAACAATATTTCTGTAATACATATTTACTGAAAAACGTGCTTTTCAAACGTTTTAACGCACCTTAATACTAAACTACTAAACTTGAATTTTTTGGATAGAGAAGAATTTAATATAGCAGATTTATATCGCTAGATGAACGCCTAATGCACTCTTACAGCGTCTACAACCTCTACAATCAATTCTAAGCCTGTTATAGAGCACCGTTTAGTGATGGCAGGATTACTAGGTGTAAAATTATTACATTTTTGTGGTCGCCAATCGTTATAGTAGTACATTAATTATTTCTGAAGTTAATATTTACTTAAAAACGTGCTTTTCGAACGTTTTAACGCACTTTAGTACTAAATTACTAAACTTGAATATTTTGGGTGGAGAAGAGATTAATATAGCAGATTTATATCGCTAGATGAACGCCGAATGCACTCCTACAGCGCCTACAACCTCTGTTATTAATTCTCAGCCTATTATTAAGCACCTGTTAGTAATGACAGGCCTACCAACCCTAAAATGATTATATTTTGGTGGTCACTAGGTATCATAATAGTACAACAATATTTCTGTAATTAATATTTACTGAAAAACGTGCTTTTCAAACGTTTTAACGCACCTTAGTATTAAACTACTAAACTTGAATTTTTTGGAGTGGGAAGAATTAAATATAGTAGATTTATTACGCTAGATGAACGCCAAAAGCACTCCTACAGCGCCTACAACTTCTACAATCAATTCTAAGACTGTTATTTAGCACCTGTTAGTGATGGCAGGATTACCAGGTCTAAAATTATTACATTTTGGTCGTCGCCATGCATTATAGTAGTACAATAATTATTTCTGTAGTTAATATTTACTGAAAAACGTGCTTTTCAGACGTTTTATTGCACCTTAGTACTAAAGTTGAACTTTTTGAATGCAAAAAATTTAATATAGCAGATTTATAAGGCTAAATAAGAGCCAAATGCACTCCTACGGCGTCTACAACATCTATTATTAATTCTCAGCCTGTTATTGAGCACCTGTTAGTGATGGCAGGCTTACCAAATCTAAAATTATTATATTTTGGTCGTCACTAGGTATCATAGTAGTACAACAATATTTTTGTAATTATTAATTACTGAAAAACGTGCTTTGCAAACGTTTTGACGCACCTTACTACTAAACTACTAAACTTGAAATTTTTGGATGGAGAAGAATTTAATAAAGCATATTTATATCGCTAGATGAACGCCAAATGCACTCCTACAGCGTCTGCAACCTCTGCAACCAATTCTAAGTCTGTTATTGAGCACCTGTTAGTGATGGCAGGATTACCAGGTCTAAAATTATTGCATTTTGGTCGTCGTCATTCATTACAGTAGTATAATAATTACTTCTGTAGTTAATATTTACTAAAAAACGTGCTTTTCAGACGTTTTAGCGCACCTTAATACTAAACTACTAAACTTAAATTTTTTGGATAGAGAAGAATTTAATATAGCAGATTTATATCGTTAGATGAACGCCAAATGCACTCCTACAGCGTCTACAACCTCTACAAGCAATTCTAAGCCTGTTATTGAGCACCTGTTATTGATGGCAGGTTTACCAGTTCTAAAATTATTACATTTTGGTCGTCGCCAGGCATTATAGTAGTACAATAATTATTTCTCTAGTTAATATATACTTAAAACCGTGCTTTTCAGACGTTTAAACGCACCTTAATACTAAACTATTGAACATGAATTTTTTGGATGCAGAAGAATTTAATATAGCAGATTTATTTGGCTAGATGAGCCCCAAATGCACTTCTATAGCATTTACAACCTCTACTATCAATTCTATGCCTGTTATTGAGCACCTGTTAGTGATGGCAATCTTACCAGGTCTAACATGATTATATTTTTGTAGTGACAAGGTATCATAGTAGTACAACAATTATTTATGTAATTAATATTTACTGAAAAACGTGTTTTTCACACGTTTAAACGCAACTCAATAACAAACTATTTAACTTGAATTTTTTGGATGCAGAAAATTTAATATAGCAAATTTATTTGGCTAGATGAGCCCCAAATTCACTTCTACAACATCTGCAACCTCTACAATCAATTCTAAGCCTGTTTTGAGCACGTGTTAGTGATGGCGGGGTTACCAGGTCTAAAATTATTACATTTTGGTCGTCGCCAGACATTATAGTAGCACAATAAGTATTGCAGTAGTTAATATTTACTGAAAGACGTGCTTTTCAGACGTTTAAACGCACCTTAATACTAAACTATTAAACTTAAATTTTTTGGATGCAGAAGAATTTAATATAACAGATTTATATGGCTACAAGAGCGCCAAATGCACTCCTACAGCGTCTACAACCTCTACAATCAATTCTATGCCTGTTATTGAGCACTAGTTAGTGATTGCAATCTTACCAGGTCTAATATGATTATATTTTTGCCGTCACAAGGTGTCATAGTAGTACAACAATTATTTATGTAATTAATATTTACTGAAAAACGTGCTTTTCAGACGTTTAACCGCACATTAATAACAAACTATTTAACTTGAATTTTTTGGATGCAGAAGAATTTAATATAGCAGATTTATTTGGCTAGTTGAATGCAAAATGCACTCCTACAGCGTCTATAACCTCTAGAATAAATTCTAAGCTTTTATTGAGCACCTGTTAGTGATGGCAGGATTACCAGGTCTAAAATTATTACATTTTGGTCGTCGCCAGGCATTATAGTAGTACAGTAATTATTTCTGTAGTTAATATTTACTGAAAACCGTGCTTTTCAGACGTTTAAACGCACCTTAATACTAAACTATTAAACTTGCATTTTTTGGATGCAGAAGAATTTAATATAGCAGATTTATTTGTCTAGTTGAGCCCCAAATGCACTTCTACAGCATCTATAACCTCTACAATCAACTCTAAGCATGTTTTGAGCACCTGTTAGTGATGGCAGGATTACCAGGTGTAAAATTATTACATTTTTGTGGTCGCCAATCGTTATAGTAGTAGAATAATTATTTCTGAAGTTAATATTTACTGAAAAACGTGCTTTTCGAACGTTTTAACGCACCTTAGTACTAAATTACTAAACTTGAATATTTTGGGTGGAGAAGAATTTAATATAGCAGATTTATATCGCTAGATGAACGCCGAATGCACTCCTACAGCGCCTACAACCTCTGTTATCAATTCTCAGCCTGTTATTAAGCACCTGTTAGTAATGACACCCCTACCAACCCTAAAATGATTATATTTTGGTGGTCACTAGGTATCATAATAGTACAACAATATTTCTGTAATTAATATTTACTGAAAAACGTGCTTTTCAAACGTTTTAACGCACCTTAGTACTAAACTACTAAACTTGAATTTTTTGGAGTGAGAAGAATTAAATATAGTCGATTTATTACGCTAGATGAACGCCAAAAGCACTCCTACAGCGCCTACAACTTCTACAATCAATTCTAAGACTGTTATTGAGCACCTGTTAGTGATGGCAGGATTACCAGGTCTAAAATTATTACATTTTGGTCGTCGCCATGCATTATAATAGTACAATAATTATTTCTGTAGATAATATTTACTGAAAAACGTGCTTTTCAGACGTTTTAATGCACCTTAGTACTAAAGTTGAACTTTTTGAATGCAACAAATTTAATATAGCAGATTTATAAGGCTAAATAAGCGCCAAATGCACTCCTACGGCATCTACAACATCTATTATCAATTCTCAGCCTGTTATTGAGCACCTGTTAGTGAT